>CM069441.1:28709209-28796709 GCA_035610835.1 Ophiura sarsii
GATTTACATTTCTGATCATAAATCGTACATACATTCCAAGTTACAGGGCGATACGATTCTTAATTACTTCAAAATCATGATTTTAGAGTGAAAATAATAAACTAAAACTGTCGGATAGTTTATTATTTTCACTCATATAACAACAAGGTTGTCATGTATAATATAAAACCTATATCCGAATATGCATTCCGAGGTGTTATTTGAATAAGGTAATTAATATATGCTAATACTACTAGTAAAAACTACTTCGAAATTATTGAGTGCCTTACTATGTAACAGGTAAATATTTATTTATTAGGACATACACTTTTAAAACAGTGGCACCCGCCCAAAACTAGCGGGTGCGTCCTTAACCCCCCCTAATACCGGCCGTTCGGGTTCAAAGGGTAATTACACCATAGAACTACTATTCTTTCAGAGATGTAGGGTCAAATTCGTATTTTTTTTAAAAGTCATCTGGTGGGAAAATGGCATTTACAGACACAGAGTATCTTATGCTAATCCTGCAGGTGGCGCTTGTAGTCAGCTTTTTTGGCACGTTTTTAATGACGGGCTACATTGTCAAAAGACTACAAGCGCACCACCATGAAATGTCTTTTCTGTTAAGACCACGGCCCCGACACGTGGTCTTGGAAGAAACAGCAGCATAACATAGCTGTTTTAATGCCCCCCCCCCCCCCCCCCACCCACGCTCGTAAAAAGTAGACATTGTTATATCATTAAAACTTATTTTATAAGTAAATGTAAATCGCTTAGTTTTACTAGGTCCTGTATACTAAGTATTAATTATTAATTTTTAATTAGTATATATATTAATATATTAATTATTAATTTTTAATTAGTATATATATTAATATATTAATTAATATACATACTAATTAGATAATAGTTAATATACATACTAATTAGCTATATATAATTTAATATTAAATTAACTAATTAAATATACCCGGTGGCTCACTTAATATACCCGGTCGCTCAATATACCCGGTGGCCTGATCTGGAGGATACCAATTAGAGAATAAAAGATATGATATGATTTTGTGTTTTGCCTGTCATATATCGTCTGATAATGTGATGGGCGAGCAAATATTTGGAGTAGTGGATGCCGCGTAAGCCAAAATTGCCAAAAATGGGTGTGGCATAGCACAAAATCTAACGGTTCGATTTGGCTAAAAATTCAAATTTTGGAAACATTTTCGGTTTCAAAAACTAATTAATTATGCAAATGAGGCTCCGTGCCAGCATTGTATGTCCCATACGTCACAAATTGACGTACAGTTTTAAAATTTTAACACAGTAAAAAGTAATATTTTTTAAAGATATTTGATGAGATTCTGATTCAATTGAACATAACTTTTTATATCATGTATAGGAAAGTATACATTTTTAGAAAGCTAACATTATAAGGATGCCATATATGCTAAATATTAAGATAATATTCAGGGTGGGTAAAATTTATATAGAGTGTAACATGACAATTAGTAACAAAAAACCTGTAATTTATATGTACTATGTTTTAAAGGTGCCCATTATTCTAAGTATCATTATATATCATTGGAAAGCTGGTAATCTCTATATTTTAAAATATTTTTTTCTGCATCTCTTGGAATGTTATCTCTTGGAACCTAATAAAAAGCTAAAACTAACGTATTGCTCTCCCAGTGTTGTTGTCATTCTAGTGAATTTATTGTCGTCTGCTTGCAGAAAGATATATAGGGATTACTTTGGTAGTATGTGGGGGTGTGTGTGGATGTGTGTCTGTGGTAAAAATGTTAAGGCTAGCTTATTGGGGCGCTGGTTACTTATACTTTGATCGATTTTGGTGGGAGTTGGACACTGACCCTTGGGTGAAGCAAGGGCGACACCACAGAATGTATGTTCTACGCCCTCGGCGGTTCAGAGGTGCCAATCATGAGAAAACTCTTTATGTGCGACCGGATATATTGAGTGAGCCACCGGGTATATTGAGCGACCGGGTATATTAAGTGAGCCACCGGGTATATTAAGTGAGCCACCGGGTATATTAAGTGAGCCACCGGGTATATTTAATTAGTTAATTTAATATTAAATTATATATAGCTAATTAGTATGTATATTAACTATTATCTAATTAGTATGTATATTAACTAATATATTAATATATATACTAATTAAAAATTAATAATTAATATATTAATATATATACTAATTAAAAATTAATAATTAATATATATACTAATTAGCTATATATAATTAATTAATATTTTATTAGTATATATATATTAATATATTAATTAATATTTTATATATATTAATTATTTAATTAGTATATATAATATATTAATTAATATACATTCTAATTAGATAATAGTTAATATACATACTAATTAGCTATATATAATTTAATATTAAATTAACTAATTAAATATACCCGGTAGCTCACTTTATATACCCGGTCGCTCAATATACCCAGTTGCTCACTCAATATACCCGGTCGCTCAGTATAACCGGTGGCGGGGCAGAATAGGCCACAGGTGGTCGTGATTCATATATAAATCAATTCAGCAGTTGGCCCAAAATTTTGTCCTATACATCACTGTATTAAACGTGTACTTCATGCTCAAAATTGCTAAAGGGCATATTTCTTGCCCAAGTACCATATACTTCTGTAAAAGAATACATTTTTTAAAAGGAAATTTGATGAATTCAATAAAGCTATTAGTTTTAGTGCAGGAGATGGAGGAAAAAAGATTTGATTTATGTCATAAAAATCTATTAATTAATATATAAAATGAGTGAACGGTTAAAGAAAAAAAAGTAAACTAATATTACCGGTTGCTCAAATGAGCGAACGGTTAAATAATATTACGGGTTAATCAATACAAGGCCCCTATCCTTATATGAGATGACCCTTTCAGTTTCGGCCACATATTAATTATTAAAACTGAATGAAAGAAAATACTTTTGCATTTATTCTGTGTTTGGTGAAAGTATACTCCAAACAACTACTAAACTATAAAAATCAAAAAGAATTCAAAAAGGTGTTTCAATGTGCATGTTTCGGAAGCTGACGTGATCGTCCAAGGCATGATGGTTGAGCCGGGTACCGTCACTCTAATAATGTCGAACATCCACCGGCCCACCGCGTTACCAGGAACGCGAAAAAGGGGTCATTTCTGACTACGAATTCGCGAATTTTATTTTCACGAAATCATAAAAAAGGGTAGGCCTACCTTTCAAAAGGTGCAAAATCGCGAAATCCAGAAAAAGGGAGGTAAAAACGCTGGAAAAGTAGCGATCTTAACTCCCGGATCTTAACCTCTGTATTTTTCAATGTTTCCAGGAAACATAACATTGACTTTCAGTGGCCTAAAACACCAACATACCATAACAAATGTGCTTATTTAAATAGATGATTATGAATGGCAAATAACTTGTATGTAATTTCCATGAACAAGATAACGGTCTTTTCATGATCTTTCACTTAGAGGGGAAACGGGTTTAGGGAATGTTCTGATTGCTTAGGTTTGATTCATGCTTTTATGACAAAAGTCATTATCTCTTTTTGGAAGATATGGTAACCCTGAAAAGGGCTGTTTGGGTGTTTTTTTTCTTGCTATCTTCGGCTTTTGAAGACATCTTCTTAATGCGCGGCTCTGCCCTCGACTTGCTATCCTCCCAGGCGGATACATGTTTTAATGATGGCGATTGAGTTGCGAAATAAGCCCATTAGGATTGGAATAAGATTTGTTACAATGAGTTACAACAAATCCACTGCCCTCATCTGCATAGAATCGTAGAATATACCGTCTCCACGATAGCTGTGAAATGTCTTTCTTCGAATATTTACCAACAGTCCCCCTACTTTTGGACTTAAATGCAGAAGACCCTCGCTTTTCCTCGACTGTATTAAGAAGCTCTTCCCTGGAAGAATTCGCAGTCCTCACCGTACGGCTCCCGCATTCTTTTAATTAATTCCGCCTCATGGTCGCCAGTAATGGGCCCCCAGAAGACATCTTCATCGCTGTATTCTCGTGTACATTGACAGAGAAACTCTTCCATCGGAAACTGCATGATTTTCAAGATGAAAATAATGATAGTACTAGCGAGCGAGACGTGTGTTCGATGTGAAAACTGGATACGATATGACCATCCATATACAAATCGGCTGTATTTATAGAGAAAATAAATAGAAGTTTCCAATTGATGATCCGAAAACAAAAACGGGTCAAGTGTGTATCCAAGCATGTTGATGAATAGAAGTTAATTGGTCAAATTAAAACTTCAAGGGTCCTGATGTTTATCCGTGCACGACCATTACACGGGAATGTTAATACAATAATTACCTCATTGACTTAATCTCCTGACAGGCCTAATCTAAATCTTTATTTTTGATTATTTGAAGTCTGGGATCTGTTTCGAAGTATAAACTGTCCAGTGTTTCTCCTTGATCTTTAACGAAGATCCCGTGCCTTCGCCTCACATGATTCGTTGCGTTCTTGGGCTTTGTCTAATAGCTACCGCAACACTTAAAAGCAATTATTTTGCCTCCTTGTGTCGCTCCAACAGCACCTGATAGAATTCCACGCCATGATCTAGTCTCCAATGGTTTTGCTTCAAAATGTCCAGCGGCTTTTCCACGTGCTTGGTTTGACCCTCTTTCCTGCTTTACTTCGTGTTTAAATTTGTACAAAAGTACTTCCATCTGCAACTTTGCAATATCGGTGGTGATGGTGTTGGATACCGTATCTATTGTTATGTAATACGCCGCTTTTGCATTGTGGGAACAAATTTATTTTTACTTTCGGAAAAGAAACCCAGGAACCACGTATCAATTCAAGACGATTGCAGCTAACAGCGAAAGAACAGTATCACGCGGAATCCGGAAATCACGATTTACGCTTATTACGGTTTACGGAAATCCGGCCCGCGTGATAGACTGATCAAGGGGACTACTTTTTCTTAGGGGGAAGATTATGAAGACTAGGACCTAGGCCTTATTCATTTATAAAGCGCATAGAGCGCTGATCGCTGTCGGACAGATTTTAGAATTTATTACTCTAAAATCTGTCCAACACAATAAGGTTTCGGACCTAACCTGTTTCATTTCTATAGTATTTAGCGTTTCAGGGGCTAAAAATGGGTTCAAAAACAACTCATCTGAACATAAAAGGTTATTTATCAAACTACGAATCAATATTTATTTGTATTCCATATCGTTTTATTGCGTCCGTAATTCAAAGAAAATCCGGGAGTCGGTTCACTTTTAACTTTAAACTTCAATCGTTCCGATTTGTTTCATGGATTGTTGCACAATACATTGTTACGGCCGGCCCTTAAGTTGTGAAAACTAATGACCAACTCCAAAAATTGAAGATGAATTTGACAGGAGATTAGGCCTGTCAGGAGATTATAAGTCAATGAGGTAATTATTGTATTAACATTCCGCGTAATGGTCGTGCACGGATAAACATCAGGACGTACCAGTAGGCAGTACACTTCGTGTGTATGCAGTTGTATTACGCGCAAATATATTTTAATTGCATTGTCCCCTAGAATGTTATATGTATAAAAAGCTGTAACTTAGAGGAATTCAAAAATGCTACTTTTAAATGTGTGGGGTACACCAAACTTTTTTTTGTATGATTCATTTTGACAATCCATACACTGTAAAAAGAAACGTTTATATTTCTGATAACACTTAATAAACACTTAAACACGTTTATTTTTGTGTTTTACATGTAAAGGTATAGGAGGCATTTCTACGATAAACGTTTGCATAAACACTACAACACGTTTATAGAGGTATTTGTTGTATAATTATTAACACCCCAACATGTTTATATTGCTGATATAAACATGTTGGGGTGTTAATAAATATTACACAATTACCTCTATAAACGTGTTGTAGTGTTTATGCAAACGTTTATCGTAGAAATGCCTCCTATACCTTTACACGTAAAACACAAAAATAAACGTGTTTAAGTGTTTATTAAGTGTTATCAGAAATATAAACGTTTCTTTTTACAGTGTAGGGCCTCAATTAAGTATATTCGATAAATCATGTCGGACACCACCTGTAGCCAACTAGCCAACTTTGTAAGAACGAAACCTTTCTTTGTTAGAATCAAACTTTTCTTTGTAAGAACGAAACTTTTCTTTGTTAGAACCAAACTTTTCTTTGTAAGAACGAAACTTTTCTTTGTTAGAACCAAACTTTTCTTTGTAAGAACGAAACTTTTCTTTGTTAAAACCAAACTTTTCTTTGTAAGAACCAAACTTTTCTTTGTTAAAACCAAACTTTTCTTTGTAAGAACCAAACTTTTCTTTGTAAGAACGAAACTTTTCTTTGTTAGAACCAAACTTTTCTGGTACGTACCAAAAAACTTTTGGTACGTACCAAAAAACTTTTGGTACGTACCAAAAAACTTTTTGTAAGAACCAAACTTTTCTTTGTAAGAACGAAACTTTTCTTTGTTAGAACCAAACTTTTCTGGTACGTACCAAAAAACTTTTGGTACGTACCAAAAAACTTTTGGTACGTACCAAAAAACTTTTGGTACGTACCAAAAAACTTTTTGTAAGAACCAAACTTTTCTTTGTAAGAACTAAACTTTTCTTTGTAAGAACGAAACTTTTCTTTGTAAGAACGAAACTTTTCTTTGTTAGAACTAAACTTTTCTTTGTAAGAACGAAACTTTTCTTTGTAAGAACGAAACTTTTCTTTGTAAGAACGAAACTTTTCTTTGTAAGAACCAAACTTTTCTTTGTTAAAACCAAACTTTTCTTTGTAAGAACCAAACTTTTCTTTGTAAGAACGAAACTTTTCTTTGTTAGAACCAAACTTTTCTTTGTAAGAACGAAACTTTTTATTTTTTTACTTGGCAGCAATACGCTTCCGTACTTCCGTACAAAATAGCACATGAAACAATTAACACTAAACTAGATAATTCACATAGACACAAGGATTAACACCACTAAATAACTCCCTATGATGACTACTGTGTAAAATGGCCCCTATTAAAATGTCATTTCTCGCTTATGAAGCGACTGGTTGCTCCAATTTTACATTTTGGAAGAAGATCATGGTCCTGGCATTCCTGCAAACCAACCCAAAATATAAGGTCGAGGCAAAATTTTCGAGATACGCATCGGAAAGAATATTTAGTGGTGTGCTCCCTTGACAATTATTTATTCGTTATATAACGAAAATTATTTTCTGTTTATATCATCAACTTGATTAGCCTACATGTAGTTGCGCCAATACTGGGGTTGGCTACACGGAAGCGATTATATAACCTATACATCGCCCTAAAGATATGAATGTAATGGGACATAACTTAATACTTTAAACAACAAGTTGTGTCTCTATACAAGCCACATCGGTTTTAAGACATGTCTTCAGTACTTCAAACAAAAAGTTGTGTTTCTATACAAGCCACATCGGTTTTAAGACATGTCTTCAGTACTTCAAACAACAAGTTGTGTTTCTATACAAGCCACATCGGTTTTAAGACATGTCTTCAGTACTTCAAACAACAAGTTGTGTTTCTATACAAGCCACATCGGTTTTAAGACATGTCTTTAGTACTTCAAACAACAAGTTGTGTCTCTATACAAGCCACATCGGTTTTAAGACATGTCTTCAGTACTTCAAACAAAAAGTTGTGTTTCTATACAAGCCACATCGGTTTTAAGACATGTCTTTAGTACTTCAAACAAAAAGTTGTGTTTCTACATAAGACACATCAGTTTTAATGCATGTCTTTTAACATGTTTAAAGATATCCTAAATTATACATGTCTTGTTAGATGTCTTAATCAAGACACTTCCTGGCACATAATGACTTGAACCAAGACGTGTCTCCAAATCGTCACATGTGATATGTTTTCTATCAAGACGTGTCTAAGTAAAACAATGTGACTTGGAATATGGTATATAAAATAAGACACGTCTTGCAAGAAGACACTGGTATTGAGACGCGATTTTGGATCTGACGCATGACTATAAGACATGTAAAATCAAGACGTGTTTATTTGCAAGACACCATTTTTACAGTGTATACTATACTATACTATTATACTATACTATACTATACTATAGGATTAGCAACTGTCTTGCACATTTGTTGGGACCAACAGAATACCCAGCTAACCATATTACGTTGTTGGAACGTCGTGGCAAGGTTTCACTTTCGTTCTTGGAACGTTATGATTAAAAGTTCAAAGAACATTGTGAACGTGATCCAACGTTAGGAGAACGTTTATTTGTCGACACATTTTTACGTTGTATGAACGTTAGTCATGAACGTTTTCACAACGTTATCACAACGTCCTAAACGTTTAAAAAACTTTCTTGAAATTCTGTTAGTTATACCATTACGTCCAAATGACGTTTTTATACTGTCTTTATTACGTTATCGGAACGTCGTGACAACGTTCATGGAACGTTGCGATCCAACGTTAGAAGAACGTTTATTTGTCGACACATTTTTACGTTGTTTGAACGTTAGTAATGAACGTTTTCACAACGTTATCACAACGTCCTAAACGTTTAAAAAACGTTCTTGAAATTCTGTTAGTTATACCATTACGTCCAAATGACGTTTTTATACTGTCTTTATTACGTTATCGGAACGTCGTAACAACGTTCATGGAACGTTGCGATCCAACGTTAGAAGAACGTTTATTTGTCGACACATTTTTATGTTGTATGAACGTTAGTCTTGAACGTTTTCACAACGTTATCCCAAACGTGTAAAAAACTTTCATCAAATTCGGTTAGTTACACCATGGCAACCAGGGAACGGTAGTGGTATTATAGAGGGAGGGGGCGGGCATTGACCTTTTCATGTGTACTATGTTCTTGCTCAATGTATATGGCATTAGTGAACAATTACTTGCCTATTAGCTATACATATGAGAACTTACGTATACAGATCAAAATACTTTCTATGGTGTTAAAAGCTCTTAAATGTATGTATCGACTTAAATTTAAAAAAAAAATAGGTTTAAATAAATAAAAGGTGCAAATTAGCTCATTACCATAATTTAAAGGTTACAAACGAGCACCGGTGCTAATTTTTGTACCATTGACATTATGCTAATGAGCTATTTCCACAATTTACTCGACTCATGTAAGGCCAGGTAAAATATGCAAATTAGCGATTACAGCCCAGGTAACATAATTTGGTTGTGTAAACGTTATATGAACGTCGTGATGAAGCCAGATGTGAGTGATTAAAAAAATGATGTAAAACAGTTACATGTTTACGGTGAAAAATTAAGCGCGCGAAGTGAAACTCGTCTGATAATAAAATTAATAGGCCTAAATAAATTTAAAAAAATAAAGAAAGAAATAAAAAGAAATAAATTGATTTATAATTAATTTCATTTGTACAGGGTGACCCAAAAAATGTTAACACTCCGGGCACATAAGATATCTTAACAGGACAGGCACACACGGGTGTTATCTTGATGTATTATGAAAGCTGAGTAAATAAGCTTTCATTTGCATTTTATTGCGTTCCAATTGGTTATTTAGAATGAGGAAGCAAAATCGTCTTGGTCCAATCCTCTCAGTACATGTCTAAACCACTTCACCATATTTCGGGTCATTTCGGTGTATTTACTTTTCGCTCGTTGGTTTTATTGACATAAATCCTTACAATGGAAATGGGCGGAGTAGTTTTTTGGAGATCTGTCAATATAAACGGCCGTTAATATGAGAATCAATGACTTCAATAATGGTGAACTGGTACGGTCATGCCATGTCTAAACCACTTCACCATATTTCGGGTCATTTCGGTGTATTTACTTTTCGCTCGTTGGTTTTATTGACATAAATCCTTACAATGGAAATGGGCGGAGTAGTTTTTTGGAGATCTGTCAATATAAACAGACGTTAATATGAGAATCAATGACTTCAATAATGGTGAACTGGTACGGTCATGTATAAAGTAAAGCTTTTAAAATACACGAAGCAAGAAACAACATGATTAAGTCACACACACACACACATCAGTTAATCTCTTCTTTAATCTTTTCAACGCATTCTTCCGATTCTTTTCAAGCTTAAAAGACATAAATAAATATATTCCACATAAATTATACAGGTATTTTGTCATGAGTTCAAGTTCTATACTCTTTTTCCATGTGCAATGGGTAGCTGTCAGTAAAGCAGTCTTTAAAATTGAAATTGAAACATTTCATGCTCTTTGTTGAAATGGTCCATCCAATTAATGTCAATGGTAATACCACCTGTTATAACTTGCTTGTATCGTTGGATAAATGAATGAAAAGATTCAATTATATTCAATAATCGATACATTCTAACTTATGATTAAATGTTGCAATGGTATTGTTACTTTTGAATTACTGCACAATAATGTTTTTAGCATTCTTACAAGTTCGTAATCATAGTTGTAATTAATGCAAATTGGACCAAGCCGATACATCAAGATTAGACCCGTGTGTTCCTGTCCTTTTAAGATATTTTATGTGCCCAGAGTGTTAACATTTTTTGGGTCACCCTGTACACGCCTAGATTAGTACATCAAATTTGTAATGCCAAATTGTATTGTATTACAATTTTGATTCGTAATAAACCTTTTTAAATAAAATGTAATTCATTATTTAATTAGTCCATGGAAACGTGAGCAAAACGTTTTCTGAACGTTGCAGTCAAGTTCTAGTTTGGTTGCACTTAGGTTGTGGTTAGGTTGTCATTAAAACGTTTTTACAACGTTATTATAACGTTGCGGTTTGGGTGTGATTTGGTTGTTTTAGGTTGGTCCATGGAAACGTGAGCAAAACGTTCTCTGAACGTTGCAGTTAAGTTATAGTTTGGTTGCACTTAGGTTGTGGTTAGGTTGTCATTAAAACATTTCAACCACGTTATTATAACGTTGCGGTTTGGGTGTGATTTGGTTGTTTTAAGTTGGTCAATGGAAACGTGAGCAAAAAGTTCTCTGAACGTTGCAGTTAAGTTCTAGTTTGGTTGCACTTAGGTTGTGGTTAGGTTGTCATTAAAACGTTTCTACAACGTTATTATAACGTTGCGGTTTGGGTGTGATTTGGTTGTTTTAGGTTGGTCCATGGAAACGTGAGCAAAACGTTCTCTGAACGTTGCAGTTAAGTTCTAGTTTTGTTGCACTTAGGTTGTGGTTAGGTTGTCATTAAAACGTTTCTACAACGTTATTATAACGTTGCGGTTTGGGTGTGATTTGGTTGTTTTAGGTTGGTCCGTTGAAACGTGAGCAAAACGTTCTCTGAACGTTGCAGTTAAGTTCTAGTTTGGTTGCACTTAGGTTGTGGTTAGGTTGTCATTAAAACGTTTCTACAACGTTATATATAACGTTGCGGTTTGGGTGTGATTTGGTACTTAAAACAAACAACCCGCAACGTTATAATAACGCTGTAAGAACGTTTTTAATGACAACCTAACCAGAACCTTAGTGCAACCAAACTAGAACTTAAACTACAACGTTCAGGGAACATCTTTTTCACGTTTAAAGGATTAAACTAAAACAACCAACTATTTGAGTGTTACAACGTTGTTAAAACATTATGTAAACGTTTCCGATGGTCAACATGCAACGTTCAGAGAACGTTGTAATCACGTTTCCAAGAAGCAACCTAAAACAAACAACCCGCAACGTCATAATAACGTTGTAAGAACGTTTATAATGACAACCTAACCACAACCTAAGTGCAACCAAACTAGAACTAAACTTTAACGTTCAGAGAACGTTTTGCTCACGTTTCAACGGATCAACTTAAAACAACCAAATCACAACCAAACCGTAACGTTATAAAAACGTTGTTAAAACGTTTTAAATGACGCAACCTAACTGCAACCTAGGTGCAACGTTGCGGAAACGTTCTGTGTTTGCTGGGTAGCCTCTTCAATAATGCCGAGTACCGGGCCTAGTACAATAGCGATATTTCCAACGATGCTAAAAAGATACGCATTATATCTGCTCAACGATTTTCAACTTGGTAACTTACGCGACATGATGCAGATGTAAAATTGTTTCACGCCATGTGGACGGAAAGTCGTCTCGTGAAATCTAGATCGATCTACATCGATGTAGATTCACGCTCCCGGGAGACCCACTGCCCCTCCCCCCCCCCCCCATCCCATATGGTTGCTGTCCGAATTGGTCCGGATTCAAGCGATACGACGTTAGATAGCTTTAGATATCGCAAAGTGTCCATCGTTTTCTCTCTGAGATCAGTGGACCTGGGCCATGGTGATTATTTCCTTTCCACATGTTTTAAAGCAGTAAACTCATATCGTGTCTCAGATTCAAGTACAAGTCAACAGCTGAGTCTGAATCATGGGGGAAACTATATCCCATGTAACCAATAATTTCCCAGCATAGGTCATAAACATCTTTGTTACATGGTACAAGCTGTCGAAATGTGCAAATTCCTTTGCAGATGTTGATCTCTGCCGAAGATACATGGCTGATATAGTTAACAGTTCCGTAAAGTTCTGGCATGTTATACATTATATTTGGACGACCACTGGGCATGCGGGCATTTCTTGACGGGCGAATTAAATGCCTGTTCCATGTACTAACTGTGTCATCGAGATCTGCCTGCAAATGAAATAAGATAATTAATAAATAAAATTAAACATATTAATGTCACCTGTGTCATACGTCTATCATAAGTCTTAGTATCCAGACCACATAGGAATAAGTAGCTCTTATGCAGAGCTGTGATTTTAGTTTATTGCTCACGCGGGAGCGCGAGCTATATAGAAATTATGAAAAATAGACCCATCCATATACGAACGGCAAAGCAAGCTTGTTGCTAATATACCCTTTATGATTTACAGTTTTCTATTATACCATGGATATTTTAGCTGAGAAGTTTAACATAATGCACAGATCCTTTTGCTAGTGATAAATTCCCTGCACAATACACAAATTGTGGCATGTTCTATCTTACAATACATCCCGGGGCACTCGGATATCAGCATGTAGGCCTATGTTATACATGCATAACCAGATAGTTTCAAAATAGACCCTAAACGAGATTTCAACCATTTTGAGGAAAACACCTTTTTTCGCCATTTTACCAAAAAAAAAGGTTTATTTTGAAGAAAGACTTTTTAAACAAAATGATACCTAAGGTAATAAAAATGCTGTTTTTTTAACGCATTTTTAGAGAATTGCTATTTTCTGGTCGTGCATGCTTAAAAAGTAATTCGTGTGTGGCCCCCTTGGCACTTTAGGAAATAAATGTTCCCAACACATAGTCTTTTACGGGAGGGTTTCAAGAAGGTCCGAGCATTACGTACCTGTATGAGGTGCATGAAGCAGAAGCGCACTAGGTTGACGTCCAACAAGTCGCCATCAAAATCCCCATTATCTAATAGGTCTCGGAAAAGGCATATCCAATAATCTGTGCATTCTCTTCGCAAGAATGACCACCAATATTCGATCCTCTGATTTGCTGTGCTACGTCCTTCCAAATATGAGTTATCATTCTCTCGCAAAAGCCGTTGGATGTCGCGTACACAACCATTTTCAGTACCCCTGTCAGCACGTACTTTGCATGGACACCCCCCTAAAGATTCAACGGCTTCCATATAATAGCCACCAATCACCTTGGGGTCAGAAGAGGTATGGTATACATTCATCCACACCACTTTCCTCGAGTATCCATCAATGCAACCGTTGACACAGATGCCATATCTTTTTAATTTGTCATACGAATCTAAATGCCACAGGTAATTTGGCCCGTTTGCATAATATGTTCGACGTAGTAATCTACGTCGCCTTCTCTGTTCTGTTCCCTCGGGGTTGAGAATGCCAAGAATTGTTCTTATTCCCTCTTTGGTACACCTGATATTATTCACCAAACATTTTTCATACATCCATCTGTATCCATGCAGGACTCCTGATTGCTGTATCTGACTTTGGACAAAGTCGATGACATCAGTTATGTTACTGTAATTTTTGTATCGGTACAGCCCAAGTTGACGCAATAAACGTTTGAGTTGACGAAGTGATATTTTACAACCATCTAAGACCAGCGTTCTTACAATGTCTCTATATTGTAGTCCCATCCCGAAGTATATCCTTATTGCTTCGTTTCTGTCTTCGTTGTCCATAATGGGAACCTTTTTCTGAAAGTTAAGAAAAGTAAAAAGGTGACACAGGCATATAAGCAGTGAAACTGAATGTTTGAACAATTTTACGACAAAAGCATATAACGGAATGCCGTCTCTTCTCAATCACAGATTTGGATGAGCACAGGTCAGCTTTTGGCCCCAACTGGAATTGAACCAGGGACCTTATGCACCAAAGTTAAGTAGGGGCCTACTCTATATCTAATGCACCACGCTACCCTCTACATGTATGACTTTACAATTAAAGAAACGTTGAATGCCATCAATTTTAAACCCTGACTACCCAGATAACAACTATAACATGGAGATATTGGGCCAATATTGACCCAATATATGTCCAATATTGACCCAATATATGTTGCCCATTGGGCCAATATTGGCTCAATATAGGGCTTGGGCCAATCCTTGAAATAGACATTGGACCAATATTGGGATTGCATTGGCATTCAATAAATTAATATTTTGAAATTGCTATATTTAAATGAATTAATTAAATAACTCCAGCTAGTCAAGTACAACATTTTTCAAGGAAACTGGTATAATATGATATAATGTCACGGATCGGAAATAATATGTTCTGTTTAAAACAATCATTGTTCAGAAGTGTAAGTGTATTTCTTATGCTTTTCATTGTTTTCTCACCCTGCTATTTTTAAGCAAACTAATAGTCAGCTGCCAATATTGGGCCAATATTATCCCGATTATTGGCTTTATGTTGGCTTCTGATATCCTACCACTATTATGTTTCAACTTTGGGCCAATATACGCTGCCAATGTTACACCAATATCAAAGTGCCAATGGAAAACCGATATTGGCCCAATATTGTTTAGCAAGATAATGCCAATGCCAAGATTGGCGATCAAAAGCCAATATTGGCCCAATATCTCCATGTTATCTGGGTAGTAGTTTCCGTTTCAAGCAAGCAAGACAGTGTTCTGCTAGGGTATTTCATCTAACAAAACGTGATCCTATGCTTGGGCCTATAGGAAAATTCTAACTAGTTGTTGTGAGGCCTAACCCTCAATAGGACATTTTCATAGACTACATGCTGTGTTCAATAAGACTGATGTGGTCTGCCGTGTTTTCTGCAACATTTAACCTGGTTAAACGTGTTGGATTAACGCAATTGTTGGAACACAGAGAGATGAAATTCGTCTTTTGAATAGTTTATCATCAAACAATTATTTCGGCTACAACAACATCTTCCAAAATGGCGTCAACTCATTGTCAATAATGGTTAACGGCTTTTTCTCAAAAAGCTCCCAATTTTTGATAGTTCGGATCATCCGATAATATTCAAATTTTGCTAGGCTGTGGTCCCAATGCTTGATAGCTATGTGGACCACAAGCTGGTGAAATTTTAATGAGATTTGAGCTCTAAATTGCACAAAATTTTAAGCTTTTTGACAAAAAGCCGCTAAAAATGTTGTACTTTTGAGAAAACGTTGACGCCAATTTGAAAGGGCTTCTGTAATTAAAACACTAAAATGATGCTAAACTTTCAATTAAATTACACCTACCTCTCAAAAATAGGCTGTTAAGCCACTGGCTGCCTAATAGGAAGCTCGATGTATTCAGTAAGAAAGAGACATAAGCTTATGAATCAACTTAAAGCTTACAGTATTATACTTTTTAGCTTATATAATGTTCTCTTTTAACAAATAAAGGTCGCAGATGGTATACAATCATAATAATCATCATACATGCTTACCGGTTGTAGTAAAAGATCAGGAAAGATTGAGTATAAGTAGACCAGAATAGTCGAGCAGGCAGTCGAGCTACGGGCACCAGCATAGCACTACGATTTCAATGCTTTGCGCTGTCGTTTGTAGTATCTCGTACGTACGAGATAGTAAGTCGTACGTACGAGATAATAAGTCGTACGTACGAGATAGTATCTCGTACGTACGAGATAGTAAGTCGTACGTACGAGATAGTAAGTCGTACGTACGAGATAGTAAGTCGTACGTACGAGATAGTAAGTCGTACGTACGAGATAGTAAGTCGTACGTACGAGATAGTAAGTCGTACGTACGAGATAGTATCTCGTACGTACGAGATAGTAAGTCGTACGTACGAGATACTAAGTCGTACGTACGAGATAGTAAGTCGTACGTACGAGATAGTAAGTCGTACGTACGAGATAGTAAGTCGTACGTACGAGATAGTAAGTCGTACGTACGAGATAGTAAGTCGTACGTACGAGATAGTATCTCGTACGTACGAGATAGTAAGTCGTACGTACGAGATACTAAGTCGTACGTACGAGATAATAAGTCGTACGTACGAGATAATAAGTCGTACGTACGAGATAGTATCTCGTACGTACGAGATAGTATCTCGTACGTACGAGATAGTAAGTCGTACGTACGAGATAGTAAGTCGTACGTACGAGATAGTATCTCGTACGTACGAGATAGTAAGTCGTACGTACGAGATACTAAGTCGTACGTACGAGATACTAAGTCGTACGTACGAGATAATAAGTCGTACGTACGAGATAGTATCTCGTACGTACGAGATAGTAAGTCGTACGTACGAGATAGTAAGTCGTACGTACGAGATAGTAAGTCGTACGTACGAGATAGTAAGTCGTACGTACGAGATAGTAAGTCGTACGTACGAGATAGTAAGTCGTACGTACGAGATAGTATCTCGTACGTACGAGATAGTATCTCGTACGTCCGAGATAATAAGTCGTACGTACGAGATAGTATCTCGTACGTACGAGATAGTAAGTCGTACGTACGAGATACTAAGTCGTACGTACGAGATAGTATCTCGTACGTACGAGATAGTAAGTCGTACGTACGAGATACTAAGTCGTACGTACGAGATAATAAGTCGTACGTACGAGATAATAAGTCGTACGTACGAGATAGTATCTCGTACGTACGAGATAGTATCTCGTACGTACGAGATAGTAAGTCGTACGTACGAGATAGTAAGTCGTACGTACGAGATAGTAAGTCGTACGTACGAGATAGTATCTCGTACGTACGAGATAGTAAGTCGTACGTACGAGATAGTAAGTCGTACGTACGACTTTTTATCTCGTACGTACGAGATAAAACGAGATAAAAAATATTTTAAACGAGATAAAAAATATTTTGTTCATGTAAAAAATATTTTGTTCATGTCCCTTAAGGGGCTCCGTAGTAAAGCACTAGCTCACCACCTAAGATATTCACAAGTACTATCCTACCTATTTTCACATTTTTATCCAGGTTCCTCAAACCATTGGATTTTGCCACCCTGCTCTGGATGGCGCTTAAAAGAGGCGTGTGCCTATTGTTATATTCAGTTTTGTTGAAATGACTATCTGCTACAGAAAGGTGGACACATATGTATTTTGATGCTGTTGTAAGTATGAATTTGTTTTGTTTCAAAAGCCAGACTAACTGTTTTTAATTCACAGACTCATAACAACAACAACAAAGGTATTTCAAATAAAATAAGTTTCTGCTTGAGTTACAATTTATTAATCTTGTAGATGTACTAATATAGCCAGTTGGATCATCCAACAATTTTGCATTATTTCCCACATGCAAGAAACATTTCCTAACAGGGTGCCCATAATTTTAGGAAAACTAAAATCCCAGAGTTTTCCTGTGCTTTCTCTGAAAAACGTCCACAAATCCTAGAGAAATACGTCAATTTGCTTGGTCAAAAACTTGTTGGGAGACACTCAACATGTCCTCGCTCATGTGCCAAATTAAATACAAATTCTCCCTTTACCACTCCAATTCCCTATGTTTTTTTCTGACATTTGTGGTAATTTTACACCGCCCCCCAAACAAAATGGGAACCCTGCCTGTGGGTATGTAAAATATGAAACAAATTGCTTTTTTGTGGTACATTGTTGTAACGCTTTTAAATGTGTTTTGCATATGTTTTCATGCATTTATTAGAACAAGCACAGAAAACACACTCGGGGGAATCTATCGGGCAGAATCTATCAATGAGCATGTACAGGCGCTGGGTACCAACTGCCTAAAGCAGTACATGGACTGTGATGAATGGGCCGACATGAAACTGCACCTAGAAATCCTAACAAAGGCCATCAAGTCCTACCGCACTTTGTTGATAGAAAAGAGAAAGTACATGAAGTTGCAGCATGGAAAGGGTATATTTTTCTGAAGGTGATTCCACTGCATACCTACTACCCAGGAACATAAATGCTAGATTAAACTTTGCTCAACTTCAGCAGACACTATCAACCAAAGAGCTGTATGAATTTATAGATATTTCAGAATATGCTCCGAACAATAGATGAAAGATATCATTCATGAAGCATCTGAAGGAAGGTCTGTCTATGCCCACTCTGCTTTGGTCCTATTCCTTTGGAGGCAATATAGCAGACTATCACTTTGAGTGGAAGGTTGATGATACAAACCAATTGACCAAAAGTACAGATCTCATACAAGAAATAAGAAAAGAGATGCCAAAATACCATCCACGAGCATTAATGAAGGCTTTCATCCAGAGATTCGGAACCCTGGCAAAGAACACACCTGTTGTTTTACTACGGTCAATGTTCCTGGAACTAACCAATACTACCTCCGCCGCATCAAATCTGGATACCCAAAAACTAGATGTGTGACTGCAAGAAGCTCTTGACGCAGAAGACCCGGATATATTAACCAACTTGCGTTCACTGAATGGCAACAAAGAGGATAAATACCCGGTTTTCTGGCAGCACATATTACAGGACTATTCCGCAGTTCATGAGCGGCGTCAGACAGACATGGCCGTGGCATTCTCTACCAGAGATCTTGTGGAACAAGTTAAGAAGAGATGTCCACCTGGCACTACTATCCCAAGCACTAAATGGGTCAGAAGAATCAAAAGAAAAGTTAGAGATGATAGATTGGAGCTAGCAGTAGCTGACCAAACTGGAGCTACAAAACTATACGTTTACTGGGAGAGCCTGTAAGAGCAATTCCAGGTTCACAAGACGTACCTTCACAAAGGGGAAGAATAAAGGTTTGCTTCTAGTTAACAACAGAACCAAGATCGCCAAGACAACCCCACGAAATACCAGCAGTAATACTGTGAAAGTGGAATTTTTCGCGCTACATTAAGTTTTGCACTCCAAGCAGCTATCGCGAAAATAAAAACACGCAAACATATTTATTTTGTGTATAAGTCTATGTAATGTACTTTTAAATTGAGAATTTAAAAACAAGCGAAGAAGCAGAACAGCTGGTTGACCCAGCAGAGCCACCAGTGACGCCAATTGCTGACATCACATTGTCTAAACCAATAGTCACAGTGGACAGGCATTATTCAGGTCAGTAATGGGCAGGTGTGCAACAAAAGGGTAATAGCTAAATGTTCCTAAGTATATGACAATCTCTTTGTGGATGGTGTGTAAATGGGGGTATTGTTTTAATGGATCAAATAAAAATACCAGTATTTCATAATAATGATATCTTCAATATATTCATGTCCAAGACTATCAAAGTCCTACTCGCCACGCCTCTACAGAAAGACTGTCTTACTTTATCTCTGTATCTTATAATATCTCAATCACACAATACTGAAGTTAACCCTGGGCCAGTACGCACACCTAAATATCCATGTGGTGTGTGCAAGAAAGGTGTGGCCTGGTCACGCACAAGGACAGCTGTGGCTTGCAATACCTGGTATCACACAAACTGCATGGGAATGTCAAATGAATCCTACGACAAACTGCATGGCACTGATGTCTCTTGGATCTGTGCTTCTTGCGACACACCAAACCATTCCTCATCCCTTCTTGATTCCTACATCGAAGAATCTGATAACCCGTTTAAACCGTTGTCCAACATTGCCAATGCCGATCCTCCTGAAGCAGTTACCACTCTAAACTCCAAACACAACTCTTCAGGCAATACATCAGTAAATTCTGATATTGGTCCACCACTACAACACTCCTCGCCTATCAAAAAAAGAAAGAGGAAAGATAATGCAAGACCTCTTAAAATCTTATCAGTCAACCTGCAAAGTATAAATGCCTAAAAGGAAGCTTTCTGGGAAGCAATCTCAACTAGCCGCCCAGACGTCATCATCGCCAACAAAACATGGCTTAAACCAATTATGACCAGTGCCGAGATGATGCCTCCTGGGTACAATGCTCCCAACAGAAATGACCGTGCTGACGGCTACGGCGGCGTCTTACTAGCCACCAGAAGTGATCTGATCGATACCGCACTCAAGACAGACACCGACTGTGAGATATCTGCATCTGAAATTGAGCTCACCTGCCAGTAACCTCTTATCATCATGTCAGCCGACCGACCTCCAAAAAATGATCTACCCTACGCACAGCGTCTCTGCCAAGCCATCCGTAACATCACCACCAAATATCCATCCCCCACTGTATGGCTTAGCAATGATTTTAATCCACCAGACATAGACTGGAAGATGGAATCCATCAAGGGCCACCAGTACACCTTGGCAATAAACAAATGTTTCTTGTCTACATTCCACAACCTGGGATTATCGCAAATGGTCGACTTCCCCACGAGAAGCAGTAACACCCTGACAGGACTTGTTCCTGACAAATTGTCCATCCCTTGTAAACAGGTGTATTCCTCTTCCTGGAGTAAGTGACCACGAGATGGTACTTACAATGTCAGAAATCCGTGCAAAGCGACACAAACCTGTACGTCGTAAAATCTTCATATGGAAAAAAGCTGACATGGATAAGATCAAAGCTGACCTACTTGACTTCTCTTCCAACTTCCTTATAGACAAAAACGTCGATACTCCAGTTGATACATTATGGATCCTGATCACTACCAAGATCCACTCACTTCTTGACAGTTACGTTTCCTCAACAATGTCTTCAACTAGGTTCAACCAACCCTGGATAGTTCATCATCTAAAGAAAGAGACTGTCAAGGAAGAAGAAGAGAGTTTATAGGAAAGCAAGGTTTACAAAAAATGAACACGACCTGGCTTGCTACAAGAAACCTAAATCTGCCATGCAATCAGGGTGCCGAAAAGCCTACAATCATTTCATCAACACCAAGATATGCGATGATATGGCAACAAACCCAAAAAAGTTCTGGTCCTTCATTAAGAGCAAGCGATGTGACAGCTCCAGCGTGGGCCCCCTCATGAAGAATGGTATCCTACACAGTGACAGTACATCAAAGGCAAACATACTAAATGACCAGTTCGTATCGGTCTTCACAGATGAGGACACAGCCACACTTCTTGGGATTAGTCCTCACCCGCCGGTAGCGGAGTTTGAAATTGGCTGTGAAGGAGTCCATAAATTTCTCTCCAACATCAAACGGTTCACTGCACCGGGTCTTGACAACATACCCGCCTACATCCTGAAGAAAGAACAGATGAGCTTGCACCAATCCTAACCCTTCTCTTCCAAGCCACACTTCATCAAGGCAAAATCCCTCATCAATGGAAGTCAGCCCACGTCTCGCCTATCTTCAAGAAAGCAGACCGTCACAAGCCTGAAATCTACCGGCCCATCTCGTTGACTTCAATTGTTTGTAAGATCATGGAACATATCATCCAGTCAGATCATCCAACATCTAGACTACCAAGGGATCTTGACAAACAAACAGTTTGCTCTTGTGGCACTACTAGCCCCGACTTGCAATCGGTTCACGTCTCTAGATGTATTAAGTCAATGGAATCTAGCTGAAGAATTAAATAATGAACATCTTCATTCTGTCCTTGTGGGTCATGCCTCTGATGGTGATGCTAGGAGGAGGAAATTAATGATTTAAAGGCATTTAAAAAAAGTGAATATTCAATCGACCACCCAAACTTTGCCATATCAGCCAGCTTAAAAGAAGTACATGGCACAACTCAAGTTCCAGGCCTCATGGATCAAGACTTCATACATAATTCGAAGAAGCTTATCAATCATTTGGACCATCCCAAAAGAGTTCTCAGACTCGGCTCAAATATGATTCATATGTCACACGTAGAATTTGTTTTTGAAAACAGAAGGTTTGGGACCCCCATACCTCAGCAGACATTCAGAAAGTGGAGATGGTGCAAAGGAGGGCCGCACGTTTCGTATGCAACAACTATGAAAGATCAGAGGGTACAGTCACAGAATTATTAAGCAAAATGAACTGGTTATCACTTGAAAAACGTCGAAAGAACGCACGCCTTACTACAATGTATAAAATTCATAGCCAGGACATCGCGGTTCCAATACCGGACTATATCAACAGACCAACGGCATTACAAACTCGTCAATATCATGCTTCAAAATTTAGTGTCATGGCTTCACATTCAAATGCGTATAAATTCAGTTTCTTCCCGCGTACAATATTGGACTGGAATGCACTACCGTCCTCATTACTCGACTGCAACAAACTAGTCTCCTTTAAAACTGGTCTTAGTAATTTAAGTAATTAAGTGTAATTGTAGTATGTATCTCTTGTGTGTATTTGGTACCATGTTTTCTGACTGACGTCTGTATTGTTTTCTCAATTAGATATTGTCTCTTGACAACTTTATTGAGTATGTTCATAGATAGATGTAGATGTGTCCTGTACATGGCCTCCGGAGAGGTGATGTTTGTCGTAACGACCGGCAGAACTGGGAGGCCGTTCAACGCTTGGCATTCCCAAAAGTACGAGAATGCAAGGAATCGGTGTGTAAAACTCACCGAAAACACAATTAGTCCGCAGGATAACAAGCTGATTCCAAAAACAACGGATTTGTAAGAACAGTAGCACCTCCGACTAAAAAGTGGCCTTACACACTGTAAGGAATAGCTAGAATAAATTTGCAAAAACGGCATATGTTTTTAAAAATATTCCAAATAGATGAGTATTTCTAGCAAATTTGTTGATCCAACGTAGATCCTTATGCTTTCATTAACAAATTATAAAAATTCCAAATTTATTTTATAGCCAAAAATAGGTGATGAATCAGCTGATAATGAAGAGGACTTGGAGGAGATGGATACCAGCAGTATTGACAAGGTTGCAGAATAAAATGTGCAGACACCATGCAAGAGACCAAGACGTTTTGTAAGTTGCCAATTGTTTTAATTCATTTTGTGAGCGAGTTTTAGAAAATAAGGAAATCATACACTTCCCTGATCATACTAGTATACCATTTGTACGGTACACTTTCAGAACAGAAATAAACCTATGAAGATCTTTTTTTTACTTCAAACTTTTTTGGCTTCAATTATGTGATATGTTCAGGGAAGAGTGACTCTTGACAGTAGACAATGTTTAGCCTTAATTATTCTATTTATAGTTTAAATTTAACTCCCTGGTTTAAACGTTATAGGTTTAAATGCATTATCAATTTCTTCGCAACATAAGCTTTATTTTGATGTATACATAACATTTTGTTATCAAAATGATTTCGGTAAAAGTAAGGATGTTATTTTGTATGGAGGATTGCAGGTTTGCAAAAACTGAATTTTTGAAAGATAATCAAACCAAATTAATCGAGAGTGTTTGTGTTTTTCAACAGACCTTCTTCCCAGATCAAGGAGCAACTTGCCCGTGAATTGATGAGCACTTTTCCTGTACTCAAAGACCCTCGTGGTATAACTGGATATGTGAGTAAAAAAATATATATTTAGGCACCCCATTCAGTTTATACCTACAGTGCACTTGGTATCCCCATGGAAGTACTATGCCAATAGATACTGATGGTTTTATTTTACCATATCTTGGATATCTAATCCATGTTATACTCTGTTTGGCCATCTCGAGACAGTGACGTAACCGCATATTCTACTAATTGCATCACATAACGCGCGCGCATACTCACGGCGCTGGCGTACAAACACGAGCTTTGAAAGGCGGAAGATACACACGCGTGCGTAAAAGCTGCGCCTGTTCAGTTACTTCACTGTCTCGAGATGGCCAAACAGAGTATAGTATACAAATATTTACTGCTCTTGAGGGATCTGGTGGAATCTATTGGGCCCCGAGGTGAACTGGAGACCGTGGGGTACTATTTTCCCGAGACCGAAGGTCGAGGGAAAATAGTACCCCACGGTCTCCAGTTCACCGAGGGGCCAAATAGATTCCACCAGATCCCGAATAAAGAGCAGAAAATATTTGTTTTATATCCTTCATGAATATATTTCTTGTTCATTAATTTGTTAAAAGTAGACTCTCAAGACTGAGCTAAGCCTAGGCCTTACTAGGCTAACACTATAGTCGTCGTCAGAATACTTTGGCACTTTTTTCTGTGACAACAGCGTACAGTGTAAACATGGAAGTGCGTTGTAGAACAGCGTCGGAACAGCGTTATCTTTGAGCAGTTCGACGCGTCGCGGCCTTTGTAATCCGATTGGCCGCGACCGTATCTATGGGTCATGAATGTCCCCGCCCACACGCTCAATTAATTAGACGCGTGCGTTGGCGGTTTTTAAAAAGTGCCGAAGTATTCTGACGACGACTATAAGCTTTGCACATTTTAGCCTAGGCCTAGGCATAGGCAACGAGAAATATAAAAAAAGAATTTTACTCACTACCTGGCACTATATAGTACTGTAGCTGCAGTATGTTTCAAAGTCAAAAGTTAACTGTTCAAAAGTTTCAAAAAGTTCCAACTCACGAACTGTTCAATTCAAATTTCATTCGGTTACGGGCACCGGCGTACAACTTGGAAAGCAACATGTCGAGTAGGCCTACGGCCAGGGTACGGCGTTTTCCAATAAAGTGTAATCGGCGTTGGTTTCCTTGCAAAATTCGCGAAAAAATGACACCCCATATTTTATTTGTTTATAGTGTTCTCGCTGTCTGCGCTGTCAATTGATCCTCATTTACACGCCGAAACCGTGGAGTTTCACCAGCAGCCGCCATTGTTGAAACTGTTGTCTGTTTACGTTTTAAGGCTTGTCAATCCTAAAGTCAACTGTCCTAATATTAACATAAAGAGAACTTTGACACGTAAATCGAGGTCATAGGGTAATAGTAGACTATTTCATTCTCCAAATAGTACCTCTCTCCCTCGTCAATAGCATTTTTGGTCTTTCTTGCCTAATGGTGAGACTATTTTTGATCATGTGACACACTTTTAACCAATTAATGAACAGGAATATATTGATGAAGGATATAATTTATAATATGTTGTATCAAAAATGAACATTTGGGTCTTGCATGCTTACAATCAAGCTCAGGCATGATGGAATAGAGCATCATACAAGATGTCCAGACTAGGTGGAATAGTATAGCTACTATTACATGTTACAAAGAATCAACGAGCAGAAAGCTTCACTAGTGGAGTTATATGCAAGTTTGTATGATCTCCCAACAATGACTGCAAACTAGTGGAAGATGTCAGAGTGGTTACTTCTAATTGAAATGAAACTTGTTATTGGAGATCTAGTAGGCGGGGATGTTTTGATTTAATTGAACTTAATGGCAGAATTGTGTCATTCAGCTATGGATTTACAAACAGCACTAACAGACCTTGCCCAATTCACCAGGGACAGCTCAACAATTCATTTCTAGCAGGTGGTCAAATAGCATCATAAATGCACTGTCTTGTTAGCAATTTGCAAAATTGTTGTAGCTCCAACTATAACAATTTAGGCCACATATTATCTACAGGCAAAGATAGAGTACCACCAGCTGTTCCTGGAATTGTTTCCACAAACCATCACTTGATTCCAAAGCATCACAATCTCTTCCATTACTTCGATTCAATCCCTCAACCCCATAGATGACCGTATCAAATGGATATCGGCAATTTAAAGAAGGAAATTTGAAGCACAATCGGCTGCC
Source organism: Ophiura sarsii (assembly GCA_035610835.1). Classification (NCBI taxonomy): domain Eukaryota; kingdom Metazoa; phylum Echinodermata; class Ophiuroidea; order Amphilepidida; family Ophiuridae; genus Ophiura; species Ophiura sarsii. The sequence goes on from CM069441.1 coordinate 28,735,070, forward strand.
CTCTTCACTGATTTATGGAGGAGTAATACTGAAGAGAAATTCAACAGTTACCTGATTGATGTCCACCATACACGATTCTAATGATATGTAACCATGATAATGTAATGCTGGTGGACACACACCCCGTTCTGGAAAGCCTTAGCGGGAAGGAAACTAGTCGTATCATTTAGTGCAGAAAATAGTGACGCGTACCGCACAAGATTAAACAAATGGTTTCAAAGAAGATTTGGCCTTGATGCACAAAAAAAGTTACAAAGTGCATAAGATAGATATTATCGAGAAAACAGATGCAGCCAAGACGAAAGGATGGCTCATAAAACTGACAAACTATAAGAATGAGTTATCTAGGTTGTCACTTCTCTTTCAGAGGGATAACATTACAATACTGGATGTTGTAGGTGGAGTTATGACATTCCAACAAGTGTTGGGGAACACAGATGTGAGAAAGACCGAGGAAGAGGAAAGTTACAAGTAAAGGGGTGAAGGTTAGGTAAAAAGGCAGAGCGTGAGTTTGGAAGAGTACAGAAAGATCTTGTTCAGTTGGTTCTGACAGCCTTGAGGTCTCGCTTTGACAGCTTCCCCACAGACCAAGTGCTGAATGCTGTTCCAAAGCTTGATCCCAAGAACTGGCCAGAAGACACACGTGGGCATGCCAATGAGGAGGTGGAGATGTTGCTCAACCACTTTGGACCCATTCTGGTCTACAATGGATGTGTAGTTGAGGACGCCATAACAGAATGGGATCGTCTGAAAACAATCATCATGAGAAGATATTACCGCATATCTCCCGGAGTGTACTTTGGCTCTGACTTTTCAATGAATGACAAGATGAATTTCCAAATATTCTTCATCTCATGGAGATAATTCAGGTTATTCCTTTGGCCACTGCTAAGGTAGAGAGAGCGTTTTCCCTTATGGGACGTGTCAAAAGTGATTGGAGAACCAGCTTTAATACAGCCACGCTAAATGACCAAAAGAGGAAGAACGAAAGGATTCAGAAGAGGAAGAAGAACAGAAGGATTGAGAAGAGGAAGAACAATTATAGGTGATTTTACAACAGCCGAGTTACTTTTTTTTTGCTGTCTTTATATAAATGCCCCATTTTAAGTGATGATGAAGGTACTTCAGATTCTGATGTTTCTGCACAGGACTCCCCCCTCCCAAAGGCTGTGAGGGGGTTATCTATAAACAATACTCACCGACCGCTACATTCTAACTAATGCCATATAACTGCTACGATCACGGGAATCAGAAACCACTACTACCCACATACCAAGTTTTTAGTCATGGCCCAGACCCTCTGGCCTCCAGCCATACTGCGCCTACATGCCAGATCGTGGTTTGTGCTTCTGACGGACCTGCTAGTAGCAGAGCCCGTTTCTCTACCGGTTCGGTCGGGTCTCCTGTCTGTTCCCGCTCTTCGGGGAAAAGTCCCGCTGTGCACAATACAGGCCCTCCGCCTGACTGTTTGGACCATTTCAAACAGTCGTTCCAAGCGGCGGGATTTTCTGAGGAGGCTTCCCTTCTCGCGGGAAAGGCAAGGAGACCTTCGACCCGATACTCTTATAATTCGAGACTGTCTAGATACCAGCGATGGTGTCGACAGTATGAGGTTGATATGTTCATTGCCTCTGTAGGTCGAGTGGACGATTTCCTGGTCCACATATTCCAGTCCGGCGCTCAAGCGCGTACGGTCCAGGGGTACAGGTCGGCCATTGGTGCAGTGCACCATGGGTTCGCTGACCGGTCTTCAGTGTCTAATAATTCGGCCCTATCGAGCCTCATTAAGGGTATGTTTAATGAACGTCCACCGGCTAAGACTCTACTTCCAGGATTGGGATTTACCCTTGGTGTTACGTTTTCTGGCTTCCGATTTGGCAACACTTCATTCCATGAGCCTACTAGATCTATCAAGGCGCACAGCCTTCCTTTTAGATGTGGCGTCGGGTCGTAGGTGCAGTGAGATACATGCTCTTTCTGTTAGTGTTAAGCATTTAAGGTTTAGTCGGGACGGAGTGTCAATGCTCCCAAGGGTGGTTTTTTTGGCCAAGAACCAGTCATTAGACTTTTCTCCCGCCTCCATAGTCCTACCGGATCTTAGGAAGGCAACCGGTTCGTTGGATGATGCACCATGGTGCCCAGTTCGTTCATTAAAGTTCTATCTAAGCCGCACGAAGGCTGTAAGGGGGGGTCAGGATCGCCTCTTTCTGAGCTCGCGTCCACCTCATGCCACGGCCTCGCGTGCTACGATCGCCAGATGGGTCACGAGCGTTGTGCATAGCGCCTATAAGAAAAACGAGCGCGCAACGCCTACCTTTACTGCGCACTCTACGCGTGCTATCGGGCGCTCATGGGCCCTCTATGGGGGTGCCTCACTTGCAGATGTAGTTGCAAGCGCTGGATGGCGTGGTGACACCACTTTTCAACGCGTTTACGTGCGAGACGTACTGGCCGGTAGCGGTGAACAGGTACGTGCAGGGTCGGCCGCTCTTACTGTGGGCAGGCGAAGATAAGGATCCTGCCTAAGGTAGCCAGCTCACTCAGATGGAGGGTAAGTGAGGATTGTTGTGTATTGTCTCCTTACCTAGGAATATTGCGTCAGCCCTGAGGGTGGGTTTGTCTTGGTTTATTATCTTGGCTTTGACTGGGGCGCTTTGAGAGTTTATGTTTTTAGCATTTGGCATGTCTCCTTTTCCTCCTCCATTGATCCAGTGGTAGTCTGTATGGCATTAGTTAGAATGTAGTGGTCGGTGAGTATTGTGTCATAGATTCCCCCCTCCCAAAGGCTGTGAGGGGGTTATCTATAAACAAAACTCACCGACCGCTACATTCCCTCCCTCAAGAAATTGCGAGGGCAGGGACGGTTTGGAGGGCCTTAGCAATTTCTGGTGTCCACCCCCGTAAAATGAGACTTGCTAGGGGGCAGAAAATTGTTTGTATGTGTCAACGATCGCGGGAGGGCGCGCTCCGACCTAACGATCTGGCATGTAGGCGCAGTATGGCTGGAGGCCAGAGGGTCTGGGCCATGACTAAAAACTTGGTATGTGGGTAGTAGTGGTTTCTGATTACAGATTACTTACCATGTCGCCATTGTCTCGCATTTTATATCAGGTGGGACTTGTGGCGGCATGACAAGGTGTGTAAATTTAAATAAAGTGATTTGAAAAGAGCATCTGGGGTTCATTTACAGCAATTGTCACTGATGCATTTGCCACCCCACTGGGGGCATCCAAAGGTTTACAAGAGATACTGATCAAATCAAAGAAAGACCAAGTTGCTTTAGTTGCAAAGAATGATAAACTGATTATGGAATTTGGATCTAAACTCTTTCATCTCCATGGTCATCAAGTGCATCTACACACATACGTTTCTGGAAAAATACGAGAAGTGGCGAGGTTCTTAATGGCAGCCAGAGAGCTTTCCAAAGAGATAACAACCCTTGAAGATGTGATAGACCCAAAGCATTACAAGACTGCAGCAGACGCAGTAAGGAATGTGTCAGGGTTTGAAGGCAGAGAAAATACATACTTAACACCATCCTTGGCACTCAAGATCGGCCATACACTTAGGAAATGTGCCGAAATATTATTAAGCATAGCCTTTGTAAAAGGAAGTAAGACCAAGAAGCAAAAAGCGAAGGGATTCATAAGAATGTATGAGATAAACTGGAAGGTTGATGTTTCCTCCCACTTGATGAAAACACATGGGAAAAGCCATCGGTTCTTCCACTGACAGACCTTCAGATGAGGAGGGATCTTAATCTGAAGGCCAGCAGAAGGGGTCTGCATCTGACGACCTAGGTATGCATGATTTAGAGAATAAACGATAGGAATTGCCATGGCAACTAAATGATTATTTCAACATTATTCACAATTCTCAGATATTTGAACAATGTTTGCTGCCAAACATGCCAAGATTATTTTTGTGCCAAGTGTATAATACGAAAAATGTATGCCAAGTATCCAGTATCCTTAACATAATGTCACTTGAATTACTTCGGGTCTTTGTCACAATACATGAAAGAGACATGCATTTACAGGCAACAGTGGATAAAAGCAAATAAAAAGACCACAGCGGAGATACTTGAAGAATTTCCACGCCTGATTGACAATGGGATGGCGAGTTTAATTTTGAAGAAAAAAAATAATATTTATACTATTATCTTCCTTGTATCGAAAGCAAGGAAACTGGTCAAGGGTTTCTTAATTCAGACAGACTGATCTGATCTTGCCTTTTATATTGCCATTTCATGTAAACCTAAAGTTTATATAATAATTATACACAGGGAAATTATGCCACTCTGCAGGCCTTTGTATACACTGTAGCAGTTCAGGTCTAAATCATGTTGTAACATCTAAGGGTTTCTGCCACAAAGCTTGTCTTGGCCTTTATTTGGCATCCAACTGCTGAAGTAAACTCTCTCAACAAGTACTTCTTTGCCATACCGAACTCTGCCAGCATGTCACATGTTTGAGGTACCGATACACTATAAACCATTCTATGAAGAGTGGTGCCAAGTGTCCACAACTACTGCGGTCTACAAGGCTGTGCAGACACATTGGAACTATGACTCAATTGATGAATCTCAGAGAGAACAAGATGGATGTTCTTGTGAAGTACCTTGGACATGACCTAAATGTATATCATCAATTCTATAGATTACCCGATGCAGCTGTGTAGCAAATTTTTTATAAAAGTTCTGTTTGTTATGAAAGGAAGGGGAGGAGATCCGCTGAAAGTGATCGGAAAAGCGAAGAATATAGATGAAAATAAGTTTAAAGTCAAGCCCAAACATTAGGCTCCCATGAGATAGGCCCCTCAGGCTCCCAGAGGTAGGGGCGGACGTTCGAGAGGATCCAGAGGCAAACGTCCTCACTCTTCAGCACCTTCCACCCGGGGTAACAGCACCAGGGGTGCTTCCCGGGGGTCTTCCTCCGAGAGATCCCGCGGCAACGGTCGGGGCCGTGGTGGCCGGGTTTTTTTGAAGGTCCTCCGGCCACAGTGTGTCCCACGGGCCTCGGTGTGGCACCACCACCTCTCAAAGTCTGCCAACTGGGAGACTGGGAGGTGGGTGACCGCCTCTACCACTTCGCAGAGAAGTGGTCTACGATAGGGGCAGGCGACTGGGTCGTCAACGTTGTGTCTCAGGGATACAATTTGGGAGTTTACAGATCCCCCCTCCTACGGCAGGATAAGGGAGACTCCTCTACCGTCGGATGTCACAAAGAGGACCGTCCTGTTGGAAGAGATTCTCAAACTCACCGCGAAGAAAGTAGTTCATCCATCTTCCCCCCGTTCGTCCCAGGGTTTTGGTCAACATTCTTCCTTATGACCAAGAAGAACGGGGAATGGCGTCCAATTCTGAATTTGAAACCTCTGAACGTCTTCATCAAACCGCAGAAGTTCCGCATGGAATCTCTCTCGGTCAATCCGATGTCTCCATCCCTGGGCGAGTGGGCGGCTTTACTGGACCTCAAAGACGCCTATCTTCACATCTCTATCCATCCGAGCCACCAGCGGTGGCTGAGATTCATGGTAAACAGTCAAGCTTAAGAATTCAGCAGTCTCCCATTCAACTTGTCCACGGCACCTCGTGTCTTTACTCGAGTAGTTCAGGAGGTCGTTGCATACCTCCGAAGAATCGGTGTCTGTCTGTTCATGTACCTGGACGATTGGCTCATATTGGAAATAATTGACGCCAACGGATAATCAATACTTACCACAACCTCAAGGGTAACCGCAAAAGCAGGCGAGACTAGTGATTCGAGAACTGCCTTGTTTAGAAAGCCCTCAACTTTGGCTGTTCAAATCAGGAATAGAGTATGGGCCTGTCTTGAAGATAGGCAATTTCACTGACCAGGGTATATTGTCTTAAAATGTTGCAACACTTAAAGGCAGCGAGGTTAAAAAAGCAAATTTTGCTTGTGCATGCTGTAACATTAATGCATGAGAGCCTGTGCGACACAGTGTATTGTCGCAAACTTATTTAATATTTAAGCATAATTTAATAGTTCTGATTTTTATTTTTATTATTTCAGGTCTGGTAATGGAAAAATTCCAGGTGGAGTTAAAAGATGTACGGCAAAAGATGAGGGACAGACTGAAGCTCATAAGACTTCAATATAAATAAGTTAAACATTTTGTGTTAGGCCCCAGAGTTGGTTGAAAATATTGAAAACTGAATTGTATGACCCTGTTTTGACCATGGGATAATAATAGTGGGCACCATTTGATTTTCAGGGGGGGGGCGTGGAAGTAGGAGACTTTTTTTTTTGCCGCCGTATGGTCAAAGGCGGCAAAGTTTTTTTAGGTTTTACTGTTTTTCTGTACATTAAGTTAGGGGAGTCGGGTGAGTAATTTTTTTTTTTTTACTCGCAGTCGGTCATCTTTTCTTTTTTCCTGGTTGGTGGGCAAAGTTGTTGTTTTTCCTGGATAGTGGGCAAAGTTTTAAAAAAAAAACTTCGATAAAACAGCCACACTTGGCCAAAATTTTACTATTTGGCTCTGCTGCCCACCATCTTGGATTGTGCACAGTTTACTTCAGCGCACTATGAATTTTTTCTTCTGAAAATGAGACCAGTATACAAATTTCTAGAAACTTAATTGCAGGGGACCCAGCATGCACTGAAACTATAACCTAAATCCAGACCGCTTCAGCCCTCTCCTAGTACCAGTACTAGTACTATCCCATCGGCGTGTTTGGCGCTGGTGTAAATTGTAATTATCGCATGGGCAAACAGACTGCATTACAATTCCCCTTACCATAAAGATTTGTGCTCAGTATGCATGGATGCAAATTGATTTGCCGCGAGGCTATTCACTAACTGGTACCTTATAAAGTCGGCCATTATATCGGCAACTGCACCAACAACTTATAAACGCTTCTCCTTGCAAGTGAGTACCAATTAGTGATCGAAAAAGAAAGTCCTGTGTTAGCAAACACTTGACTCAACTGGTGGAACCTTATGTTCTCACCTCACCCAAGGTGTGATTGGGTGGAAACAAGTAGATCAAGGAGACTTTGCCTTTGTGTAAAACACCTATTCAGGCATTATCGCACCAAGTGGTCGCAATAAAACATTTAAAACAAAAATCTAAAAATGAGAAGGTTAGTACTACAACAGCGATCATGCACAAAATGGCAGATCATGATAAATTTGTTAGATCGTATGATGTATCTGACAAGGTCATGTCAGTCGTTTTATTTGATGACAGGCAGTTGGGCGACATAAAGAAATTTGGTTGCAATGATGAGGCAAACAGAAGCTCATTCACTGTAGACACAACTTTTAAATTTGGAAACTTTTTTGTTGTAACCACCAGTTACAGACATTTACAACTGAAGACAGTGAACGGGAATCACCCCGTTTTGCTGGGGCCCATAATGATAACTCACAAGCTGGAAAGGAAAAATTGCTGTGTTCTATTCGACACAATGACGAGAGTTAAACCAAGCCTCTCCAGTGACTTGTCAGCCTTTGTCACTGATGGGGAGCAGGCCTTGGCACAGGCCCTACATGAAGCTTTCCCTGATGCAGTGGGTCGTTTGTGCATGACCCATATTGAGCGCAATATAAACACTATGCGGAAAACAAGTTGAAACTCTCAAAGTCCTTTTCTTTTATTGTCATAGGTGACTTGATAGGTACCAAACAGCATAAGGGACTGATTGATTCTGAGCACATATTATGAATATGCTGCAAATTTGATTCAGCTGTATAAGGAATGGGACGAACTTGAGAATATTGAAACAGGTCAGAACAAGGCGCCTAGATTTTCCGCAAACTTTAGGCAACAAAAATCACAGGCTGTTTTTGACCACTGCAGAACCGTTGTGGCAATTGATTTGAGGTTGATTGACATCATAGCTGACAACAACCCACCAGAATCGATGCATGCAGCCATGAGAAGGTGGCAGAACTTCAAAAAAGATGAAATCCCGCAATTCATATCTGCTATGGAGAAGCTAATAAATGCACAGCAAAACGATTGTGATGGTGCATTTGTGGGGAGGAAGGGCCCATATTCTCTTCAAGATGAATATGGGCATCTCAAAATAGCTCCAGACACTCTGTACGGAGACGTAAGCTGTATGAGAAGAAGCATTTTGCATGATGGAATACATGCATGTACAATACCTTGTTTTTTCGACAAAATCAATGTGACAAATACAATATGAGCAAACTTTGATGGAAGTGTTCTTCGACTACTAAATTACGTGATCGCTCATTTCTTCGTAATTACTAAACAGAAAAGGTGGTTTTCTTCAAATTATAGCACACTAATTTGCCTCTATTTGGTCGTTTCAGTTGTTCTATTCTAATTCCTAACTTGTATTAGAAAGTAACAATCACCTTATAGAGCGTCACAATTTTTATTGAGACACGATGAGTACAAAGGATTGTGAAAACCAAACTTCAAAAATTCCCATTTATGAAAAGACTGTCCTGAAATGTGCAAAGGTTGTCAATTATTTATATTTTATATTCATTTTATTTATATTTTTAATTAAACGTGTTTAGATGAAGACATCATCCAACTATCTGCTGATCCCCTTGTTGTCGCGGTGTGTGGGAAAAACAGCATGGAGGTACTGTGCTTCAATAAGCGCACCAAGAAGCTTGTATGCTCGTGTCACACCAGTGCATTAAACTGTGCCCACATCAAAGCATATTGTGAATGGAAGGGTGACAATGGTGACGGTCAGGAAGAGGAAGCACTACCTAGGACGTATACAAGTGTATCATGTGATACAATTCCTTACCCTCTTCCTACAGAATTACAAGAGGTAAGATCGAGTAATTATACCAAGTTGCAAAACACTTCCCATGATTGTCCATATAATATTTTATAAATTAAAAAACAATCATTCATATTACATTAATGTCATTTAAACAATAAAGGGATTATTATTGTTTTCCCACCCGTTATTAGGCTCCCTATGGAGTGGACTCCCCCTAATAAACAAAACAAAACACATTAACACAATAATTATATCAAAGCCCCTAGACAACTGCAGATCTGCATTAAATTAAAAAGGTATTTAGCATTGCAAATTGGGGTAAAAATCTATTTTTGGTTAATCAGATCGATCACTTACAAAAAAAAATTCTTCACATCAACATATTATAATATCATATGGGAAACACATATCCGTCTCATTATTTCTTTAAAGAAGGTGTCCGGCAAGCAACTATAGACCATTTCGAATCCGAAAATATATGATTGGTTCCGAATGCTTTCAGTTAACCAAGTGATTTGACGTTCGGTCACATGACCTGTCAGCTCACAGGTCATGTCCATGTGCCGAAGAAAAACAAAAGTGTTTTTCACCGTCTGCCCGTGTGGTAGATTGCGCTGGTGTTGGTGATATACATGTATTGTTTCCCTCACAAAGTTGATGTTGTGGCATGTCAGTAACAAAAACGGTGAGATGAAAGAGATTTGGGGTAATGTTTTCACTTTTTACCGTCTGCTCGATACATTTGGAATTTGCAAGTCGCAATAAAATATTTAAAACAAAAATTGATTTGCCGCGAGGCTATTCACTAACTGGTACCTTATAAAGTTGGCCATTATATCGGCAACTGCACCAACAACTTATAAACACTTCTCCTTGCAAGTGAGTACCAAATTATTAGTGATTGAAAAAGAAAGTCCTGTGTAAGCGAACACTTGACTCAGTGGTACCTTTTGTTCTCACATCACCCAAGGTGTGATTGGGTGGAAACAAGTAGATCAAGGAGACTTTGCCTTTGTGTAAAACACCTATTCAGGCATTATCGCACCAAGTGGTCGCAATAAAACATTTAAAACAAAAATCTAAAAACGAGAAGGTTAGTACTACAATTAACAGCGATCATGCACAAAATGGCAGATCATGATAAATGTGTGACATCGTATGATGTATCTGACAAGGCCCCAATAATAAAAATGATGTGTTGCCCTCAAGTGCCAAAAAAATTAATTCAGGTCGGTCGGTCGGAAATCTTTTTTTTTTCTTCCATTTTTTTTTTTTTTTCCATTTTTTTTTTTTTGTGGGGGTAGGTCTGAAAAATATTTCCGGTTTTTATTAGTCCCATCTAATCAAAAGCGATTTTGTCTTCAAGAGGTTCCCTTGTTTTGGATTTCTGCTTTTGCTTTTGGGTGAACATTTTCAGAGGGGGGATGGCCATTAATGTAAATTGCCCTGCCTCGGTCCTTTGCAGCACGTAAATCCTAAGTGGTTTCTAGCTGTGGCCTTGGTCTAACTATCTAAATTTCTGATTGGCCATATTAATATTCATGCCAAGTGCTCGTCCAATCTGGTGGCTCGTCTGTTCGAGCTTGGCATGGTTCTGCGCTGTTTCTGGCTGTTTGTTTTTCATTATCTAGTTGGAGTAGTTATGGTAGCATGGTGAAAATTTTTCGTCATAGTAAATTACGAATTCTGGCGGAAATCGTACGTTTTTGCTTTAAAAAACCTTCTGCTCTGAGAGAGACTTTATCATAGCTGAAAGTGACACTCGTCTTAGGTCATTTTTGCAAGGAGTTCCGGAGAAAAGCGAAGTTTGGAGTGGCATGCACCTTAATGTTGGAAAAACCAAGACTCTGCTAGTCGGCATCCCATCCTCCACAAATGTCACATCTCTGAGTGGTGCCAAACTTGACAACATCAAGGAGTTTAAGTACCTAGGATCGTCAATGCCAGACTCTTTCCATGACTTCATGTGCCGGAAAGCTCAAGCCTGGGTTGCATGCAACAAGCTGGAGAAGATATGGAAATCTAAACTTGATAGGCCAACTAAAATCAAGTTTTTCCGAGCTTGCGTGGAAAGTATTCTACTATATGGTTCAGAGACATGGACAGTTACAAAGACTTTTGAGGACAGAATAAATGGATGCTACACACAGTTGCTGAGGAGAGTCCTTAACATCAGTTGGAGAGACCACAAAACTAATGAAGAGGTGTATGGTGAAATTCCTCCGCTGGCTAACTCAGTAAGGAAGCGACGGCTCCAGTTTGCTGGACACTGCCTACGAGCATCCGATCAACCTGTCTCCCGAGTGCTTTTCTGGACTCCAAGTGAAGGCCATTCATCCCGTGGCAGGAGATCCACCACCTATCCTGACAGCATCTCAAAGGACCTTGATCTTGAACCCAATGAAGTTCAACAGCTTATGTTAGATAAACTTGCTTGGAGGAAATTTGTAACTGCTGCTTCCAATATTCCGTCCAAGGACGACCGATGATGATGATGATGGAGTGGCAATTAACTTTTGTTACCACGACACGAGGGAAAATTGAACTTGAAGTAGGCTACTCATAGTCGTAGGCCTACGTGGAGGACGGTTATTCGAACAAGTGCAGTAGTGCTCAGTGAGTTTATAATAGTAAACATGGGCAGAAAACGCAAGGCGAGCAACGTTAACGCCAGTGCTGGCGCGTCTACCTCCAAGAGGATAACTCGCAACTCCTCTGGGGAAACAGATGTTCTGAACGCTGTTCTCAGACGGTCACTACAGGAGGCCGGACAGGACCAAGTAGCGGTAACGACAGCAGCGGAGGAGGCTTCGCCGTCCAATACGGGAGGCAGTTTAGTTAGGCCAACTCCTGCTGCCGCAGCCGTGTCAACTCCTGCTACCGCAGCCGTGTCACCGGGATACAACCAAGGTGTTCCAGTATATAATGAGTGCAGTATACTGCACGAATGTGTAGCTGAGGGCCGTGGCTTAGTGGTGGGAAGGTGGGGCATGAGAACGGAGGGTCCCCGGATCGAATCCTGATTTAGTTGGTGTTTTTTCCTCGAAAATTGTGATCCCGGTCAAAAATCCTAAACCGGGGTTAGGGTTAATAGTTTGGAAGCTAAGGAAAAACTTATCAGTGAGTGTAACTGAAATTTACAACAAGTTTCAATCTCAAGGCATCACTCTCCGCTGTCCTTCTGATGATCTCACTAAAGCAATGGCAGACTGCTCTACTCTCCAGCAGCAATATGTTCAAAAAATAATTGACAACATACAAGCACGATTTATTCAGACTGATATCCTAGCAGCCTTCTCATTAATTTTCGATCGTGACAGCTACGATAACCCTTATCTTGACCAGCTTTGCCTGAATGTGGCCAAGTTGTGTCATCAATTTGCAGTACCTGTAGATTCAGCTGTGAGTGAAATGAAAGATTTCATCTTTTATGTGCAGGCCAATGAGGACATTATCTCGGAACTTGCAAATGGATCTAGTTCGTGCACATTCCCATCACTTTGCACACTTGCAAGGATCTACAAGTTCTCCCAATTGGCCAGGTTGATATTAACATTGATATACCACAATACAAAACATTCAGGGATGGTACATACTTAAAACAAAACAGTAGTTTTACGGAGGATCAGTTTCAAATATATTTAAGTCTGTATGTGGATGATTTTGAAGTATGTCATGTCATCCACTGGGATCTTCAAAGAAAATACACAAAGTTTGTGCGGTCTATTGGGTATTGTTAAATATGCCACATATGTTCCGTTCCTCATCAACTTCCATTAACCTAGCTCTTCTGTGTAATCTGTTCATGTACAGAAGTATGGGTACGGCAAAATTTTGGAACCATTGATAATGATCTGGTAACCCTTGAGGAGAAAGGTGTATTTATTTCACAATTGGGACAAAAATGTGAATAGCTGTGTGCATCATGTGGCAGCAGATAACCTTGGAGCTCTATATGGGAGGATTTGTGGAGAGTTTTTCAGGGCATTATATTTGTACACCCTCAAAAGAAAGTGAGTCATTTGACTTATTTTTGTACAATTTTCGTGAGTCAAGTGAACATTGACTCATTAGCAACAACCATTGAGTCTCCATTGACTCCTTTATGAGCCGATGAATTTGCAAAAAATTTCGGCTGACTCACATAGGGTTGGTAAAAAATGAGTCAAGGTCGTATTTTGAGCCTTTTAAGAAAAAAGTCAGTCAACTATAATTGAAGCGAGATCATGGCGTCATCCAAAATGCGAATTCTTTTTGCCGACGTCGCCATATTACTCTGCAGCTAGTGAGAGAATCTGTGGATAAAAAGTAAAATAAAACCTTTCTCGGGAAAACCTATCTCGGGAAAAACTTATGGTCGCGAGTGTATATTTCTCGTAATTACATGCATACACTGTACAGTACAGCCTATGACTGATATTTCAAAATTTGATTTGTGTGTGCGCCCTGCACACTCTGATTATGCAGTATGCCGTTAGTAGATCCAGAGGGAAATATTGTTGAGCAAGCACTGCACGGTCATGACGGTCTAAAAGGAGCTGTTGCAGCTCAAGTTGAAGTTCATGTGTGCTTGTTTTACGATTATCAAACACATGTTTTTACCAAATATATTACACACTTGTGTCATATTCACCAAGTTAAGAGGGGGTTTAGTCTAACTTGTGGCGCTGATGGGTGCCAAAAAAAGTAGACAGTTGATGAATCGCTTGTGCGGCATTTGAAGAGAAATCATAATGAACAAAGCAAAACACTTGGTCTAGGCCTAAATCGTGCAGATGAAAATGAGGGATTGATGGATGTAGGGTTGATGGCGATGATGACCCTGCTGCTGAAGCTCCTGTCCACATGATTCAGGAGCAAGATGAATCTGATGATGATTTTGATGAAGGCTGATCAGCTTACATCAATGGGAATAAACGGCCTGGCACTGCTGGGTCATGGGTTTCATACCCTAAGTCTAAGGTGCCGTGAGTTGCAAAAACCGGACGTTGCCTGGAAATATGCATCATTGTTTGCAGCGGAAAGTTAAGCACAATGAATGGCTGTATGGTGGAGATGAAAAAAAAACAGAAAAAAGCTAGCTGATGCTTGCTCTGCTATTGTCAAAGAAATTGATGAATTGTTCAAAATTCAGTCCACTGAATTAAAGAAAAATTTGCACAGGGTGTTGAGAAACAATGGTATCGATCCCCAAACTAACCATGGACTTAATGATATCTTGTCCTCCTATTACAATGTGTCAGACGCCTACACTATGTTAGGCAGTCAAAACAAGCAAAATAGATATTTCTCAGAAAGATTTGACTTTGTTGAGCCAGAAAAGGTAACATTGGGATATGATGATAATGAAAAAGAAGAATCGAAGGATTATGAATGAAAGATAGCTCAAATCTTACAATGGTTCTAATTAGACATATTGCAGGGGTCAGATCAAAGGTAATTTGGGCTCAAATCTGAATATTGCTCTGAGTGGACTCAAACTTGATGACAATAAAAATCTCATGACCAGGGGAGCATATTGGACTTAGAATATTTTCCAGCGTCAGGAGTAGGGTGGCCTACAGGTATGGTAGGGGTGGGATTTCATACAAAAAGTAATCACGAAAGCAAGTGAGGGGCATGGTTCGAGAACCGCCTTGTTTGAGTAGAGGCATGCTTAGAACTGCTCTTTTTATATATTTTTGTATTGTTTAGTACCATGTTTTTTTGTTTTGTTTTTTATATTATTAAATTATTTGTATTTTTATTTTTCTACTCCCCAGATCATGGTATTGATGATGAGAGTTTCCGATTGTTGGAAGATACATCAATAAAGGAGTTAATCTTTAAATTGGGCAATTAAATTGTGATCAATTCTATTACAGTGGATTTACTTACAAGTAGATCATGCACCATGATACAATTCCTGTGGATCCACATTTAAACAGACCTTGTGGTCTTATGATTCCATTGCTACTTGAAGAAAACAAGTAATAGATCATGGAGGTGAACAGTTGGATCCAAATCCCATGCCACCAGCAGAAGAGAGAATCACAGATGCAGCTACTGGGTTCATTGCTGATTTAAAATGTTCCTCAATGCCAACATCAAAAGCGCAAAGATTAGTTGAAGGTTCAAGAGATGTTATTCCTTCTAGAGAGAAAGCTGGGGAGGTTCAGTCAATTTTGAATAGTGTGAAAGAGCCATTTCTTGGTATGTCTACAGAGTATCCACAGAATCAGTATGCTATGAAAAAAGGAGTCTTGGTTAATCCAAAAAGTATTGTATTGGGTGTAGTCAACGAAGATGTACTGAACAGTAACACATGCAGAACAGAACAAACAGGAGTGCAAGAAACTTTTCAATATGTCCCAATACAAGAAAATCTCAAAACCTATTTGCAAAGACCAGGATGTATGTCATCTATAATTGACAACAAACATGAAAGTGTTGAAGATGGTTTGCTTCAAACCTATTGTGATGGTTCACATTACAAAGAAAGAGACATTGGTGATGATATCACAAATGAGTTATTATTGTACACGGATGACTTTGAAACTGCAAATCCTCTTGGAGCGATAAAGGGTAGACATAAATTTACTGAGTAATACATTGCTTGCCTAGTAAATTAAAATCTAGGTTGGAAAACATTTGTTTGGTTGCTCTGGCCAAATCGTCATTGGTTACTAAATATGGGACCAACTCTGTTTTTGAACCTGTTATCAATGACTTGACTTGAAAGTTTGAATTTATATTCAATATAAGGCCACTTAAAAAAAAGAATTAGATTCTCGTAGCCCTCCCTCCTCACTTTCTGGGATAAGATCAGCTTTTTTTTTTAAATTTCAATTTTCAAAGGTTATTGAGTTTCTAATACTGAAATTGTAATGGTTGATAGAAAGCGAGGAATCAGATGAGGAGACGGGAAAACAGGAATCTAATGAGGAAGAAAGCGACGAGGAGATGAGGAGGAAGAAAGTGATGAGTCCGAGGAGGAAGAAAGTGAGAAGTTGGAGGAAGCAGAAGCCAATGGAGAGAAAGTGCAGAATGAAAGTTTGATTGACTACAAGTTCAAGTCGGGGGACATAATAGCGGTGGCTTATGAGGACAACTGGCATGTTGGATGTGTGGATAGCATTGAAGAAGAAACCCAGAATGCCAAAGTGACTTTCATGGTTAGATGCCATAACAATAAGAATCGGTTCAGCTGGTCAGAAGGTACAAACTGCAATGGACATCATGCCTGATTCATTTTTACAGTTCAACTCACTAAGTGCTTCTGTTTTTAAAATGATCAGTTCACGTTACAGGCAATATCATCAGCAGTGGTTCAGCTAAATTAAATAAAAATACAAAACATATTTGGCGACAACAAATGAATTGACGGAGGACAAACATTACATTTATATTTCATTGGATAGACTTTCATCTTTATTGAGACACATAATACACAATATAATACAACCCAGGATTCTTGACTGAACTAACATTGTGATACATGTACACTGTATAATGACTCTGAATTGGTGAATGAACATTTACAATCATGTAGACGGATGCCAGTGATATCATTTGCAGTGATAACAAGTAGCCAAATTTAACCAAGACATTTTGCATTTTCTTGGTGAGTGTTAGTTTCTGTAACTACTGAACATGTTATTGGTTGAATATAATGCATATGGGTCCAAATATGCTAAGGCGTTATTTTGGGTGCTACCATCATTTTTTTTTAATGGTAGAAGTAAAAGAGTGGTTTTGCTTTCTATGTGTGGCTAGTTTAACTATTAAAGATAACATGCACAACTTGAGTACTTGTAATTATATATTTATTGTTAAAAAGAAACTTAATTTTTGAAAAATAGTCTTATTTTGTCCATGATTTTGTGACATTTGCATATGCCCTCCATTTTAAGCAGCTTAATCGAATACTGCTGTTCCAGAGTTAAATATGTGATATGCTAACCCAAAGTACTTGAAATGCTTGTTATAAAAAGCTAAAATATCACTTAGAAGGGGAATGAATCTTTAAAATATAATATAAGGCAGCATATAACTAATATTACTCTTTTGAAGGTACATGCGTGCGCACGCGCACAAAATTGCTGTATTTATACATCTGACAGTCATAGGCCTATGAAAACAAAAACTAACAAGTTTATGTGGTTATTTAAATGTTTGTAGGGTGCACGTACGAGGGGGTATCATAAAGTTTTAGAAAACAACCAGAAGTGAAGGAGCCAGAAACTTAATTTTGTTATGTGATCCTTCAGACATCTTTACTAAGTCCCTGTGCAAAGTTACACATTTCTCCTACTTTTTATTACCTGTCCACAGACCGCCATTGTAGAGATCCTCAGATTGACCGCCATCGATTGATTCTCAGATTGCCTCAGATTGTGTTATTCCCAAAACAGCAATAAATAGTTTTAAGTGTTGACAGAAAGGGTCAAAGGTCAAGTAGGGGTCATTAGAGGTCAATGTGTGTACACCCCATGTTACCCATAAGTTTATCGTCTCCAAGCTTATTTGTAATGACCTTTGACCTCTTTCTGTCTAAACTTTAAACTATTTATTGCTGTTTTGGGAATAACACAATCTGAGGCAATCTGAGAATCAATCGATGGCGGTCAATCTGAGGATCTCTACAATGGCGGTCTGTGGACAGGTAATAAAAAGTAGGAGAAATGTGTAACTTTGCACAGGGACTTAGTAAAGATGTCTGAAGGATCACATAACAAAATTGAGTTTCTGGCTCCTTCACTTCTGGGTGTTTTCTAAAACTTTATGATACCCCCTCGTATGAGTGCAGAAAGGCCAACAATAACCTTCTGGGGATGATTAAATGATACTCTGGTGCCTCCAGGATCATGTCAAATTAAATAAATTTGAAGTAAATTTACCCTAAAATTGAGGACTTTCATAAAACACAGTTTGGTCTTTGAAAAAATGAAATTTGAGTGGAAAATAGGGTCTTTGGCCATTTCTTTGGTGAAACAATAGGAGTCTTATTATAACCTTTTAGTGATTTTTTATTCCCCCCTCCCAAAAAGGTCGTTGGTAGAGCAGTCTCATAATATGGGACGTAAATGCCTGGACATTATTAGGCGCTTGTAACTCAAAGTTGAGTTTCCTGTTGCCCGCCCGCTCGCTTTATGAATACAAATTTCTTAGAAAAAAGTTTACAATTAAGTCAGCAAAGAAATTCATTGACACTGTATTGTAGTTTTTGTGTGTGCAAGAAACACCTATGTATATATTTAAATTATATTGATTGCCTTTAGTATAAAAATAAATTGCTTTGAAATTGAGAATTTTGTATTTTTTCCAACTCACATGGTTACGTTTCTGTATGCATGAAGTACATGGCTGTGTTGAAATAAAATTGTGAGATTGATAGGATTGTTAAAGACTCTCCTGATCTTTAACATAACAATGTGCTTACATCAGATACAACAGTAGCCTTAAGTGATCTATAGCCATACATAACAATGTGCTTACATCAGATACAACGGTAGCCTAAGTGATCTGGAGCCATACATAACAATGTGCTTACATCAGATACAACGGTAGCCTTTAGTGTGATCTGGAGCCATACATAATTAAGTTTGATAGAGGGCACTCTCGATCGAACTCATTTACTCCATGAAACGGAAGTGATGTGCTTTGGATGTTGTATACATCCCTGTCATGACTACCGGTCGATGAGCCAATCAGAGGCCGTCCTCCAGGTCCCGTAGTTTTTTGGTTCTACCGCCAGTATCCATTTATTTTCATTCGCTTGTTGGCTGATCTGCTGAGAGGTTCTATTACAAATCGCGCTGATCATTCTTTTGATAGGTTGTCTGCTTGGACATTTTTTACTAGCATTCTATTACCATCCTTGGATGATCTTGTCTTAAACTGACTTTTTCGTGAGTAATACTCTTAGTCTTATTAAATCTGGCTTTTCAGTCAAAACATCAATAAAGTTCGTCTCTTTGTTTTGTTGACATTCGCTAAAATGCCACCAAAAAGAGGCACCAAGAGGAAGGCAGGCGGCTCGGCCTCACGCCCAGCCCCTTCCCAACCCCAACCAAACGGTCAAGTTCGCCAAACAAGGGCTCAGGCGAGTGCAATGGCCAATTTAATGTGTGATCCGGGGCATCAACATCGGGATCAACGTCACGTTCGGGATCGGATTCGGTCAGAGGAAGAACGAGAGGAAGGGGAAGAGGTGCTAGAGGGAGATCTACAAACCCGCGGACTCGGCAAGTGATTTCAGCACTCTCTACAACAAGATCTACGTCATCGCCCAATGTATCTCGTATTAACAGTAGCGGGCAAGCTAACTCTGTCGCTGCGATTGACAATTTACATCAGATACAACGGTAGCCTTTAGTGTGATCTGGAGCCATACATAACAATGTGCTTACATCAGATACAACGGTAGCCTTTAGTGTGATCTGGAGCCATACATAACAATGTGCTTACATCAGATACAACAGTGGCCTAAAGTGATCTGGATGGAGCCATACATGGAGTACTCTTTCATCATATCAGCCAACACGAAGGCTGGAGTTTAGTCCACAGACTACTTTCAACCATTTCAACCACTTTACGCTTGAAGGAGGTATGTACAGTCCTCAAAATAAGTAACTGACCAGCTAATATATATACTCTCAATTCCAAAAATATAGCTCTGACGTAAAAATATTAAATTATAAAGTTGTAAGGAAATCTCTTTTTCCAATTTGAGATATTACACGTGAAGATTGAATGAATATTAATTCAGTTATGAGTTCAAAACCATAGCCAAGTCAGTTTTTCATTTTAACATTTTGTTCGTCGACACGCAGCCTCGAACTAGCAACAGGCAGATTATTGATTAACTGGTAGCGATAACTCACGGGTTGATAGTTAGATGAGGATTGGGGATGCTTCAATTGATCAAAGCAGCCCATACACATACCTGTCACACGGTCCTGCGTGTTCAAAACCTAAGTGTTAAAATGAGAAACTGACTTGGCTTTGGTTTTGGACTCATAACTGATTTCATATTCGTTCAATCTTCACGTGTAATATCTCAAATTGAAGCAAAGCGATTTCCCAACAACTTTATAATTTAATATTTGTACGTAGGAGCTACAGTTTTGGAATTATGAGTATATATATTAGCTGGTCAGTTACTTATTTTGAGGACTGTAGTTTAAATAGTTGGACATTTCAATGATCCAAATTTGGCTTGAATCGTAATCTTGCAAATAATGAATAATGAAATAGATGACTTATTGTGAGCTGGAAAGAAAAGATGGGAAGATGGGAAACTCAGAATCAAGTTTTGTTGGCCTTTCTTTCAAAGTGATTTACCTTTCTTTGCATGTATTTGCTTGGATACGTAACATACAGAAGACCCTTCCCATACAGTGATGCTACATGTACCACTATCCTTCGAAACAAGGAGCAAGGGGAAAAACAACGGAAGGTGTTCGATAAAAGAAAACAGTGCTGTGTTTATTGACGTACAAGTGATAGGTATTTATTTCTTATTTAAAGACGGCTGATTTGACACATTTTGGACAATTGCTCCCCAAATCGGGACCTGTATAAAAGAAATACCTAGGCTATTTTGACTGTTTTAGCCCATTTGTTAAAGGTGTTCATCCAGCAGCTGACCAACCAATTACCTGGTAAGTTCTGGCAGCCATCGGTTGAAATAAGGCATCAAGCTAGAACAAGTACCTCCAACAATACTTCGGGAGAGCAAAAGTTTGCACAAATGAAAGCTCGGCAGCATAGAGATCCAGCCATGTCAATGACAAAGATTACCCCCTCCCAAAGGCTGTGAGGGGGTTGTCTATTATAAGCAATACTCACCGGCCGCTACATTCTAACTGATACCTCAGGCACAGGTGCCGTACCTGCTCCCGGCTAGGGGAGGGAGACCACCCGCGACTCTTAGTCAGGTGGAGGAGGGTCTCGGTCAGCCCCCGTTACAGGGCGGCCATTTAAGACCGGTGAGTATTGTGTCATAGACTGAAAGTAGAGAGATGTTTGATGTCAATGATGTTAAGGACAGTCTGGTTCATCAGACTAAAGATGAATGTGTGGAAGCCATCAAGTCGGTGACAAAGCAAGGCCAAATGTAATAAGGCCGAAAGACGGAATGACAGAAAGGATGTACAAGGAGAGAGTGAGAGTGCGGTTAGAGGAAATGAGACAGGAGGTAAACCAGAAGGAGCAGCTGAGTAGACAAGAGATCAAGACAATTGTGGAGATCATCTATGAGTATGGTGGTTGTCACGTATATAAAAGGTTATATCATGCTCATTTTCTATAGTGTCCCAATACGTACCCCTTTAAGGACTTTAAGTGTGAATCCTATAACCATCCATGCACGGTAAACTGACAACAATATTGTGTCAATTTACCCAATTTGTTATTAAATCATGCTAGTTTGTCAAGTACCTCCAACAATACTTCGGGAAAGCAAAAGTTTGCACAAATGAATGCTCGGCAGCACAGAGATCCAGCCATGTCATTGACAAAGATTGAAAGTAGAGAGATGCTTGCCCAGGGATGTTTGATGTCAATGATGTTAAGGACAGTCTGGTTCATCAGACTAAAGATGAATGTGTGGAAGCCATCAAGTCGGTGACAAAGCAAGGCCGAAAGAAGGAATGACAGAAAGGATGTACAAGGAGAGAGTGAGAGTGCGGTTAGAGGAAATGAGACAGGAGGTAAACCAGAAGGAGCAGCTGAGTAGACAAGAGATCAAGACAATTGTGGAGATCATCTATGAGTATTAATCTCTAATTCGCGCTGGTGCACTCAAACGGGGTTTAAAGTAATTCCTGATTAGCTCGCGCCTTAGCGCTAATTAATGACCTTAGAAGAAGAGCACCGTTCGCCTCGACGAACGCAGCAACCATCATTGATCGTTGTCTCGTCGGCACGACTACACGCATAGTTTATATCTCCCGCTTTTTTCTGCTTGGTTTTCGGCTTTTGTTTTTCGATATGATTGATCAAGATCAACCAATTCCGATCGTGAATGTGAATCCTGCTTCACCACAAATAGTTGCTCCAAATCCAGTTCAGGTGGTTACCTTGGACAACCTTAAAGACATTATAAGGAGTACGGTTGATGAATCCAACAAGGAAGTGAAAGATTACATAGATGACGCTTTGTGTAAAACTAAATCTCAGGTACTGCAATCCAGCAAAGTTCAGCTGAATTACAAAGGAAACCGCGTTCAGTACGAGTTTAATGAGAAGCAGAGAGAAAAGGTAGAGAAAGCGCTGTATAAAGTTGAGAAAGCAGATTTCGCATCTGTTTCTGGCCTTTTACGGGAAGTCCATCGTGATTTTCTCACCAGAAATAAACTGATAAAACTGGCTGATCGATCAGAGCACGGCTGGAAAGTTGTGGAAGAATACCAGTCGGAAGTGTTAGCTGATGATAGCGATGACGAAAAGAAGATCAAATCAGCAATTAAGGCAGCAGCAGCTAAGCATAAAGCCAAACCCCAGAAACACCAGGGTAAGAGAATGGCTCCGTACCAATCGAGAAAACCAGATCAGTCCTCGTTTAGGCCTCCTCAGTCTGGTAATTTTCGTGGATACAACAGCAACTACAATTATCAGCCAGCCAATAGATCAACAAATCCAAGTTCGTATGGATCCCGCCGCACCGATTTGTGTTTTGGTTTGATCTAGGTGAGAATGAGATGTTTGTTACGATTATGTTTTTTCCTGTGCCATTGGGCTAGAATGTATACATTTTGTGTTAATATGATTGTCACTGATAGATTTGCTGGTGTTACTTAATAAACTATGCGTGTAGTCGTGCCGACGAGACAACGATCAATGGCATAACCTAGCTGACACACCCTGTATAAAAACGCACTCTACTTGAACAGTTTGCATAAATTATGCAAAACAGGCCCTCGGCCAAAAGGAATTGTCCATTATTATTAGGCATAGCACAATGCACACACACAAAGTCTGCCACTGGGAGCATTACACCAGTGAACAACAACATATGAAAAGCTGTGTTACATAAAGCCCTACATCCACTTCTACCTGTTACTCATTTTGCATTATTGAATGGATGGTGTGGAATGTGGTTTTGTATTGTTGCCTCAATTGGCGTGCATGGATGCACTAATCCAAGTTATGAAGACAGCCATACAATATTTGGATTAATTAATCATGCAAAATGAGTAACATGTAGGAGTGGTCTGTAATCCCTTATGCAAAACAATCTTTTCATATAATGTATGCAGCTCCACTTTGAAAAACATCCCTATATAAAATTAATTATCCTCACGAGAGGCACTCATTGTAGGGCAGTGAGCTTGCCATATATGTTAGTCATGACCTTGGACTATATAACCTTGATCCAGGTATAAATACTTATCAGTTTTTTTAGTTATGACTGTTTTTACCAATTTTTGAAATTGGCTCTGAACTTGAATATATTGGGCCGATTTAAATAAACCTAACCTGAGATATTGTACTAAACACTTCAATCAATTTAGTGATATGCTCAGTTTTTGCATCCTTTGAGTGCCTCCTGTGAGGAAAAGACTGAGAATTTGAATATGGGTATTTAAGAAATGGAAAAGCTTGTTTAATTTCTAAATCCATCAATATTTGTCAATCAAATTGGGTATACATGTTATATATCTATTACCGATCACTCTTATGATGGGAAAAAAATTGTCGGACATTGCTCATTTGCATATCAATGACTTGAATAGATAATTAGCTAATTTGCATATTTAATGAGCTTATGAAACTAAATTATAAGATTGGGTATCGTACAATTAGCCATAATGCCAAGTTTGATTGCAATACACCATTCACATCTGGATTTATAACATTTACGCATATTAATTAGCTGGACTTAGTCACTTTTTTGATTGCAGTCAGTAAAACTGGTCAAAATGACCAATTTCACTAGGTTATTTTAGCTTAATGCAATATAATTTTACCATATTTTTTAATTTAACATGGTATATAGATATTCAATTGTTAAAGAAATATGTGTAAATGGTGTTTTGAATGTTACATTATTAACAAATTGAGCTCTCTAAATCCTGATAAATTATATTTGTGGGCATTGTTACTGTTTTTGGCAGGTTTTCGGCCATTTTCCGAGTATCTCAAAACACCGTACCACAAGAATGCATTGACCGATTGTCATAATTTTTTTTGGAAAATAAATCTTTCATTGCAATCTTTCATTTGAATCCAATTTTGTACATGTCTCAATCATTTGAATGTTATGTGTGCTATGCCTATTATTATGTATGGAGGTTGTCACATATAAAAGGTTACATCATGCACATATTCTATAGTGTCCCAGTATGTATACCTTTAAGGACTGTAAGTGTGAATCCTATAACCATCCATGCACGGTAAACTGACAACAATATTGTTACGTGTCAATTTACCCAATTTGTTATTAAATCATGCTAGTTTGTCCAATCGCAGCTTATTATGTTTTGAAATTCAGCCAATCATGATATGGCTAAGATATATCGATTCTCTAATCTAATTTCTAAAGATAAAGAGATGATATTTGGGGCAGACATCTTGATCGTGGAGAAGACAAGACCCATACAAATTGGCAGGCAGGTCCATATTTTGTAACTATTTCGTCGCTTACTGGAATCTTAATGCAGTTTGATTTATATTATAAAGCGTTAGTACATGATATAGTTACAATGCAACCAAATCTATGGTGATTTCTTTATGGAGTTTGTGAAATGGTTAATGGACAGAATGCCATTGATTGCACCCACATTCAAGGCAAGAAAAGGGCATTGACAAACAACTTTGCAGTACATTTGCAGACCTGGGCGCAGTTTGAAACCAATCCTGAAATGATGTCTGCATTGGAGGCTTTCGTCTGCAAACTTTATGGACAGAAGAATGTCACTAACTGTAAACGAGGCCCGCTTCTACATATTCAGCCTGTCCAGGAAAAAAGAAATTGTCATGCCACCAAACCATGATTCACTGGGACAACACATCATGAGAGCAAACTACAAGCAGGTACGAAGAAATTGTTCTTGTTTTTATCAAATTAGTTTGTACAAGTAGCATACTTTGTTGGCAGAACCATGATGAATTTGACCGTAATGATGATAATAAAATCAACAGGCACAGTTACATTTCATACTCTTTATTGTAGTATAGAACAATTCCATGTCACAGTGGAAATGACAAAAAGGGGGGAAGATTGAGCAAATATCTTTCCAACCACAGGTACTGTTAAGTTTCAATCATTTTCTGTTGGGGATGCAGCATCTAATTATCAGCTGTCCATAGGTATATATAGTGTTACAGTTGTAGGATCAAATTAAAGAAGGGTACAACAAACCAGCTTATTTATTTATTTCTGCAAACTTAATACTTTAGTTGGATGAACCATGATGAATTTGACTGTAATGCTGATAATGAAATGTTTGTTTAATTCACAGTACAGGTACATTTTATACTCTTTATTGTAGTATGGAGCAATTTCCATGGCATAGTGGAAATGACAAAAAGGGGGAAGCTTGAGCAAATTTTTCCAACCACAGGTACTGTTAAGTTTCAATCATTTTCTGTTGGGGATGCAGCATCTAATTATCAGCTGTCCATAGGTATATATAGTGTTACAGTTGTAGGATCAAATTAAAGAAGGGTACATGTATTAATTTGTGTTTTTATTTATATTCTTGCACTTGTGTAGATTATTTAAGTAAATATATAATGTAAATACATCAAATTCACAGTATTAATAAGGACGCAGATGACGGGACAGAAGCAGAGGATGAAGACGTTTTCATTTCGTTCGAACCAGTAGATACACAGGATTTTTCATCAAATGATAAATCTAGTTATAGCCTCCTTAAGCCATTTGTCAACAAAGTATATAACATCCAGAGAGAGGGTCGTTAATAAAAGAAAACTTGAAAAGTGACTTGAATAAGAACACTTTGGAAGTAAAGGTAGTGAATTCCTCTGGTTGCATTAAAAGATTCGTTTTCTGTAATGGGATGTAGTACCCTAGTTGCAGAAGATCCTGTAAAACAAGATCACATTAGCAGTTCTACCCAAGATTAAGCTGGCAGTTTATATAAAACTTGGGCTGTATTCCTAAGTCACTGTATGTCACACTGAAAGATTCCAGGTGTATTAGCACTAGTAAATTTGCTATATCTCAAATGGTTTTAAGTGGCAGACAACAAGGTTTCATCATCAGTTGTCTGACAAGTAACTTTTCTTTGTCACTAAACTGAAGGATAGGAAGGCTTTGAGTCGTCAATTGATGGGGAAAGATGTGAAGATTATCTCCCACCAGATGTCCGAAGTAGAGAAGACTTGATGCCCAGGACAATGGCTTCCGGACAAATGTCCCGAGGTTGTACTAGATCCTGAGAATGATTATAAAAGAGAGGTGGATCAGATGCACACAGCACTGTCTATAACATTTTGGAAGGGAGGCTGGAGCAAGTTGTCAAGGAACAAACATCCATCAGGGGGGTATGTTGACAAAATTGACCAGATTGTAGCATTCCAACTTCACGATAACACAAAGTATGCATTGCGTGTGGAAGAGAATTCCCAAAACATTTCAGAGTTTGCAGTGATTGCAAAGAACCGTTGCAATTGCTAAATCCTGAAATGAAAAGGAACGTTGTTATAACAAGCCTTCTCCCAAGCAATATGCGACATTAACCAGGGATTCAATACCAGTATGGAACCAATTGCAATGAGAGAGGATGGACAACATAAAAGGTGTTATTAAAACCCTTGAAGAAGGCAGCTCAATCTTGAAAAAGGAGGCGGAAGAAAAAGCAGAAGCGGGAGAAGGAGATCTGCTCTCTTAAAAAGCAAGCGAAGGAGCAAAATGAAAGGATCACAGAATTAGAGCTTAGAGTCTCAAATCAAATGGGGGACTTTGTAGAACTCAATACCCAGTTCATTCAACGAAACCAAAGATTAGTGGACATTTCCAGGAAATTCAGAGAACACCGAACAACTATGAAGAGTTTGGAGAGTTTGATGGAATTCGGTCAAACGTGTACGCTTAATCTTGGCGACAGTATGATAGGCCGGTTATCGGGTAAAAATATCCAGTTGCGGGGTGGAGATCATGTGACGTGGCGCGGTTCAGGGGGAGCTAAAATTGAGGACCTCCGACGTCTGTTGAATTTTGACTTGTACAAACGTCGCTTTCCAAACACAATTATTCTTCACTTTGGTACCAATAACATTTTTGAGACCAATTACATGGCATCACAGCTAATCTTGCAGATCGTAGCTGCTTTATGCATGGTCAGAGAACTTCTACCAGACACTCGGATTATCTGGTCAGACATTATATTTAGAGCTTTTTTTCCATACCAGTATAGAACCAATTGCAATGAGAGAGGATGGACAACATAAAAGGTGTCATTAAAACCCTTGAAGAAGGCAGCTCAATCTTGAAAAAGGAGGCGGAAGAAAAAGCAGAAGCGGGAGAAGGAGATCTGCTCTCTTAAAAAGCAAGTGAAGGAGCAAAATGAAAGGATCACAGAATTAGAGCTTAGAGTCTCAAATCAAATGGGGGACTTGGTAGAACTCAATACCCAGTTTATTCAACGAAACTAAAGATTAGTGGACATTTCCAGGAAATTCTGAGAACACCGAACAACTATGAAGAGTTTGGAGAGTTTGATGGAATTCGGTCAAACATGTACGCTTATTCTTAGCGACAGTATGGTAGGCCGGTTATCGGGTAAAAATATCCAGTTGCGGGGTGGAGATCATGTGACGTGGGGCGGTTCAGGGGGAGCTAAGATTGAGGACCTCCGACGTCTGTTGAATTTGGACTTGTACAAACGTCGCTTTCCAAACACAATTATTCTTCACTTTGGTACCAATAACATTTTTGAGACAAATTACATGGCATCACAGCTAATCTTGCAGATCGTAGCTGTTTACTTCATCATTCATTCGCGCAATATTAGGCCATCTGACCGCTCCCTGTATGTGTATGATGGGACTCACTTGTCCGAGAAGGGCAAAATTATTTTGGCAGCCAATTGGGAAAATGGCCTGTGTTTTTTCAATGAGCATCCACTCGAACAGTTATCCTTCACTAAACGCATAGTGTTAGGAGGAAGTGGGGGGGAGGGGGGTTTGATTAGCAAAATTGCTAAATCCTGAAATGAAAAGGAACGTTGTTATAACAAGCCTTCTCCGAGCAATGCGACATTGACCAGGGATTCATTACCAGCATTAACAAGAAGTATGCCCTGGCAAAAGATGTGGAGCAGGTTTTTACACCAAAAATCTGAATAGCATTCTGCCCTTCTCATTTGCAGAAAACAAGTGTCAAACATGCAGTCATCAACAGCAGACTGAGCACTACCATCCATGGCAAGGCATCTCCAGCTGGCAGCTATACACAACAGTTAAGAAAATCCGGAAGTCTTAATCGGAATAAAAATTACCATGGGCCTGGTGACATCATGGTCACATTTTGACAACGATTTAGACAGATTGAAATGTTGTTCTCTATGTTTGGGTTTTTATCTTATTCCTGTCCCACGCCACTTTCATTAGCTTTTTTACCAGCCCAATTGTGTCTACTTGTATTTTGATTATTTTATGAGTTGCAGTGAACCAATTGATTGGGCTATTGTTCACATTTGCTCTTTATATAATTTTTTTTTAATAAAGTGTGCTAGAAGAATGTTCAAACTCTGATAGTGTTTATTTGGGTAATTGTGGCAACAGAAGATTTTTCTCTGGGCAATGACATTCAGGATGTGAGGCACGTTGTTCAATGGGGAAAACCTGATTATTTGTTGGCATATTGGCAGCATGCTGTTTTGTTTATGTTATTTTTCAGAAGTACTCAATGGGTAGAAATAATTTATTCTTCTTTTATTGAGACATTGTGGGAACTTGTCTACCATACTCACGTTTTCGGAGATCGGGCAGCACTGATGGTAGAATCATAGGACATACAGGTAAAAAATGATGAGGTCGCTCGGAAAACAATCATAATCACTTCATGTCAGGCCCAGACTAACCCTTCTACGGAGACATGTTTGATTCAGACAGTTTCACAGTGCTAGAAGAATTTTCCAAACCCGATAGTGTTATTCAGGTATTAGTTGCGACAGAAGTTTTTCTCTGGGCATTGACATTCAGGATGTGAGGCATGTTGTTCACGGGGGAACGCCGGATTTGTTGTTGGCGTATTGGCAGTCAGGCTGTTTTTGTTTATGGGTTTTTTTCAGTAGTACTCAATGGGTAGAAAGAATTTATTCTTCTTTTATTGAGACATTGTGGGAACTTGTCTACCATACTCACCTTTTCGGAGATTGGGCGGCACTGATGATAGAACCCTTCCACGGAGACATGTTTGATTACCAGACAGGTTCACAGTGATAGAAGAATTTTCCAAACCTGATAGTGTTATTCAGGTATTTGTTGTAACAGAAGTTTTTCTCTGGGCATTGACATTCAGGATGTGAGGCATGTTGTTCACTGGAGAACACCGGATTTGTTGTTGGCGTATTGGCAGCAGGCTGTTGGTTTTTTTGGTTTTTTTTCAGAAGTACTCAATGGGTAGAAAGAATTTATTCTTCTTTTATTGAAACATTGTGGGAACTTGCCTACCATACTCACCTTTTCGGAGATTGGGCAGCACTGATGATAGAACCCTTCCACGGAGACATGTTTGATTCAGACGGGTTCAGAGTGCTAAAAGAATTTTCCAAACCAGATAGTGTTTTTCGGGTAATTGTGGCGACAGATGCTTTTTCTATGGGCAGTGACATTCAGGATGTGAAGCATGTTGTTCACTGGGAAATGCCGGATTCGTTATTGGCGTACTAACAACAGCATGGGCAATGATCAAAACGTATTGCACATGGGATGAACAAATTGCAGATATACACCAATAAATGGTAGTCTATAGACACAATGCCATACATTATTTGAATCCTTGTGATCAGATGAACAAATTGATATACTTTTCAGCTTAATTGAAGCGATAAAGAATACAAAAGTATGCTATATCATAATTGTAATCTAGTTATTAATCATTGATTTTTTCGAAGGGAACAGACTTTTCGTAAGTCTTACCAGGAGATTGGTACTTTGCGGAGCCTGTTGCCCAGCGTGCATATTCATCCTATAAGAGACAATGACAGAATACGTATTTACACAGGTCCTACATTCAGTACACATCTGCCGAGATACAATTACAATTATCAGCGAGAGCGTCGATAGGTAATATTTAAGCTCTCAATGCCCTTTTAAAAAAGGGCATTGGGAGATACATATTTAAGAGTGCGCCCTCAATTTTCCTGGAAATCAGGGTTTTTTTCACTGAAAAAAGGTGGCAGAAATTGTCAAAAAGCAAGCGCTGCCAATTTCATTTAACCAGGAACGCACACTTTGGGAGAATGGTGTACTTTGGGTTCACAACAAGTATTCAATTACAATGGACTACATATTTTTATGTATCCACATGTTTTGGCTTTGTTCTGCA
Organism: Ophiura sarsii; assembly: GCA_035610835.1. Taxonomy (NCBI): domain Eukaryota; kingdom Metazoa; phylum Echinodermata; class Ophiuroidea; order Amphilepidida; family Ophiuridae; genus Ophiura; species Ophiura sarsii. The sequence continues at coordinate 28,765,318 of CM069441.1, forward strand.
GGTGAAAATCGAAGACCTAATGGAGAACGGGTATGGAAGACTCTGAAGGCAAAGAATATTAGGGCAGAGCAGCCAAAAACTTTCATGGTGGACAAAATCAGCGATACATCCTTGCTAAAACCAACCGCCAATACCAATGGGATTTGTGTATACAGTATTACTCATACAACAAAAGCAACATTATAAACTGCTGTTCTGAAGTAGTCTCAAAATGCTGTCATAACAAAAGAAAACCACCAAAAAAGAAAAAAGTTACCACAGTGATCAACTCATAAATCAAAATTTCGCCTGAGTATCGCTAAGGCGTGAAACCAATGGTAGCGATACAGACTTGAGTGTATATCATATGTATTACTCAGACATATTGCGAACATATCTAGAACATGGAGCATTCTCTATGGAAAACAGCCTGTTGCCTAAGTCGCACTGAAAGATTCTAGGTGTACTAGTACATTTGCTATATCTCAAATGGTTTTAAGTGGCAGACAACAAGGTTTCATCATCAATTGTCTGACGAGTAATACATTATTTGAATCCTTGTGATCAGATGAACAAATTGATAAACTTTTCAGCTATAATTGAAGCAAAAAGAATACAAAAGTATGCTATATCACAATTGTAATCTAGTTATTAATTATTGGGTTTTTTCGAAGGGGACAGACTTTTCGTAAGTCTTACCAGGAGATTGGTACTTTGCGGAGCCTGCTGCCCACCGTGCAAATTCTCATCCTGTCAGCGACAATGAAAGAATACATATTTACACAGGTCCTACATTCAGTACACATCCGCCGAGATACAATTACAATTATCAGCGAGAACGTCGATAGGTAATATTTTAGCTCTCAATGCCCTTTTAAAAAAGGGCATTGAGAGATACATATTTAAGAGTGCGCCCTCAATTTTCCTGGAAATCAGGGTTTTTTTCACTGAAAAAAGGTGGCAGAAATTGTCAAAAAGCAAGCGCTTCCAATTTCAGTTAACCAGGAACGCAAACTTTGGGAGAAACCTTGAGACTTACCGGAAACAGATCAGATCAATGAACATCAGCTTCGCTAAGCTAGGAGAAGAAGAGTGCGACACGTGAGTAGCTTTCAACTTACACAAGAAGAATGCACGGCATGATAGTGATGACATTGGTTGTGATCAATGTGTGGCACACAACACAAAGAAAGGGTCCGGGATAACGAAGAGTCGGTTTGTTCTGTTGTTATGCAGAAGGTCATTATGCTACCACGCATACCAGGTATTAAAACCTGTGTTTTTACATGGAGGCTGGTGCAGTTTCATATGACATTTGCCCCCTTAGGAGGAATGAAATCAACAAAAGACCCAATCATCGGTGTGGTATGGAATGAGGCCAATGCAGGAAGAAACGCAGAAGATGTGTCATCCACCTATGTGAAATACATGAATAGCACAATCTTCCGTGACAAGAAACGGTTTGTGTTCAACGTGGACAATTGTAGTACGCAAAATAAGAACTGGACAATCTACACAGCAATGGTCGCTGAAGTTAACAAGGAGGGGGACAGACCGGATAACATTTAGATACCTGGAGAAAGGACATGCCTTCATGAGCGCAGACTCATTTCATGCACACTGTGCATGAAATGAGTCTGCGCTGCACAGGTTGAAAACAAGACAAGGAGAAAGGTAATACCTTCATGAGCGCAGACTCATGTCATGCACAGGTTGAAAAGCAAATGCGAGAATGGAAGCAGATATAAGACAGCAATGATTTTGTAGGGTAATTAATGCCACCAGAGGTTCAGCAGTGCAAATGACAATGGATGACTTCATCTTGTATGAAAATGGCATGAGCATGGGAGCATACACAAACAGGCCAGTCTCGTCCAAACTGAACTGGAAGCTCTCCATGGATGACGGATGGGGGGGGGGGGGGGCAGACCAGATAACATTTAGATACCTGGAGAAAGGACATACCTTCATGAGCGCAGACTCATTTCATACACAGGTTGAAAAGGAAATGCGAGAACAGAAGCAGATATACGACAGCAATGATTTCGTAGGGTAATTAATGCCACCAGAGGTTCAGCGGTGCAAATGGCGATGGATGAAAATGGCATTAGCATGGGAGCATACACAACAGGCCAGTCTCGTCCAAACTGAACTGGAAGCTCTCTATGGATGACAGAGAATATACATTCGGCGAATTCCTCAAGAAGAAGGTCTCAGCCAAAACCATGCGAGTTAACCAAGAAGTGCCGTTCCCGCACCGTCTATACTCAGCCACGGGGCATTCCACAGAGAAAGAGAAATGACATATTGACCAAACTCTGCCCTCTCATGCCAGTCATGGTTATTTTGTTTCCGGCAAGTTGTAAAAGTTCTCTTATGTGTCCTTTGAGGAACTGAGCCCAGCTTGTCAAAGACTAGTTGAACAGACTATTCCCGCCTACTCGAAAGGGAAAATCAAGTACAGAAAATAAGACAAGTGTCTTATTAACTTTGAAAGTAGCATGTTGACATTTGATAACAAATAAATAGTGTGTATTGTTCAAATTTTGAATGACATAATTTATACGACTACAAAGCTGAACACATTTTGCCATGGCAGGTGGTTTCACAGAAATTCATCTATGTATTCAGAACCGCAATTATAATGGTTTGATCATAATATGATACAGTATGTGATATAACTTTTCAAACATAACATTTGTATGGTGGAAATTAACTAATTCATGCATTCTGTGAATGATGCTAGAATTGCAAGTTTTTCGTTATGATTTTCATAAAATGTGTTTCTGTATTACAATTAAGGGTTGCAACATTTTATATGGCTCAATCATATGTGTAGAAATGGCAGATTTAAATATATTTATATATATATGTTGATATTGGTGTGATCTTTATTTCTCATTTACTGGTAAAAGAACTACTACTAGTTGCTTTGAAAGAACAAAGTAAAGGGTTTTTTTCAAACCATCAAAATCAAGATTTTGTTCAGAAGCACAAGCACAAAGATGATTTGATCTTTTATTTGGATTAGTACTATTTTCCCCTTTGTACAATGTAATGTCTGTAACAAACAAAAACAAAAAATCTCTAGGGTATCACATGTAACACGTCAGTTTGACACATTATTACATAAGCAAGGTTAATTGTAATACTGTTGTGAAACATGTGTACAAGTTTCCATCTCTTATGTTTCAAGTATAACATTTTTTTCGAAGAGATTGTGTGAGTGTGAGGCAGTATATGTCCACACGCCTCTGATTGGTTGTGGTCATTCTGTAACGAAAATTTATTATAAACCAATCACATTTAGGGATAGATACACCAGTAATATTGGTAAATAAATCGTACAAGCTTACCATAGTCTCCGATATACCCAAAACATGTCATTTATACCCGGCCACTAGATTATTATTTCCATGAACAATTTACCTAATAATTACATATTTATTGTGAAGGTTATTCTAATATGTTTTGTCAAATTCTGTAGCAATTAATGAGTGCCGCAGAGAAAAAGAAAATAGAGAATAGGAGATATGCGTGGGATTATTTATAATTATGCGTATATCAGGTCACATGGTAATGTGGGTTTGGTTTTTTGGTTTTTTTTGCTTTAAGGATCCACATGTTTCATATTTTATTACTTCTCTATTGTTATCACAATCATCATCGATGTCAATACATTACAATAACTATAATATTTTTTATTCAAGGAAGAAGATGACGACGACAACGAATAATGCGACATGACGGCTATGATGTGGACTACAACAAAACATAAATTAAAATCTCATTTTGAACAAGGGACAAATGAGCTGATTCAAATTGAAGAAAAGAAATTGAAATTGATGGAAGAACCATATAGAAATTTATTGACAACTACTGGGAGTGCTATTTTAGCTATTTTAAGACCAGGGTTTATGAGCTGATTCAAATTGATAAAAAGAAATTGAATTGGATGGAAGAGGATGTAGAAATTCATCGACAACTACTGGGAGTCGCTAACCAAGTTTTGGCTATTTTAGGACCACCGTTTATGAGGTGATTCAAATTGAGGGAGAGAAATTGAAATTGATGAAGAGGATGTCGAAATGACAATTACTGGGCTACCCAGGTTTTGGCTATTTTAAGATAACCGTTTTATTTTTTGCTTGCTTAAAGCTTTTTTCGTGTTTGTGGCCGATTGAACCCGGGCAATTTTCCTTCTTCATTTTTGGTTTCAGTGTCTAATAAAGCTCTGTTGCAATGGAAGGTGATCTTAGTAACATTTTGAATTTATTTATGACAAGTCGGGTGAAAAGGTCATCTGTAAATATATGTAATGCTCACACAGGAAAGAAAGGTATGGGCAAGAGATGAAACTCTGTTATGTCATCTATGCAAGAGGAATCTACAGACTGAATTCACACATTTCATGTTAGGCAGGATCAGAAAAGGTTGCGGCAATTAAGGAAAGACTCGTTTGTTTGCAAAACAGACGATATGGGAGTCAAACTTTGTGATGAGTTGTAACATTAAAAAAAATCATCCCAGGGGAAAAACAAGTATTGAGGGTAAAACTACCTTACAGAGAAGGTACGCAACCGGAAACAATACTTGCCAAGTTGCGGCAATGGAACTTAACCTCAGCAAACTGTCACCACTATCGAACACACTTTTTTAAAGATTGAAACAATCTGTAAAACGAGGTGACACTGAGTGGTATACCAAACAGCCCATGTGAACACACTGGGTCAATGCTTAAAAACATTAGCAAAGAGTGTAGCGTGAGGCAACAACTATAACCTCATTAAATGATGCCTGGTTTGAAACCAGAGTTATCATGGCAGTGTAGTGGCCATAGGTTGAAGGCAAGTGTTCTAAGAAGATATTGTACAGATATAAATCAAAATCAAACATCAAATGCTCTTCAGTGAGCGATCCAATGGGTAAAAAATCTACTATCAACTATATCTTGGAGTGGAGATCTACCTCAAATTGTTTAAAACATAAACTGAGAAAAGAACATTCAAAACAGTGTGCAATCTAAATTATGTTTGGTAAATCACCACATTGTCTCACTTGTCAGATTAAACTTACGGAAGTTGTTAAAAATTGTTTTCCTCTCTAGTTGTTATCAAGCAATAATTTATCAGAGCAGAAATATTATCAGATATGATTTCATTTCAATTGCTGATATGAATGACGCTAACAGCCACAATTGATCTCTGAACAGCTGATTACATGAAAACAAAGTAAGCTGTGCATTTGTGTGTGGCGTGGGAAATTAATTTTGCCATATAAAGGACTGAAAAATGTAACTTTATCATGTTTTAATTGTGTTTGAATGGTTTCAAACAAATAGCACTGGCTGTTTGCTGCTCATTAAATTAAACAAAAATGATGAGAAAATGAGATTTAAAACTATTCGCTACTCTGAATAAGGTTTGGTAAATCACCACATTTTCTCATTTGTCAGATTAAACTTAAAAAGAAGTGACTGGAAATGGTTTTCCTATACTCATTCAGAGTCCAATAAATGATTAATCAAGCAATCATTTATTAGAACATGCATTTCATTCTGATTTGGTTTGAATTTCATTCGGGCTTTATCACTTGTATTTATTCATTGATTCTTGGATTGGATTGCTGTCTTCCCCCACCATTATATATCATGGTACCTATTCTAAATTGCGGCATCATCCTACTTAGACGAGACATTAGGCATCAAAAACAGCACTCAATATCCTAGCTTAATCTATGGATGGGGAAAAATTGCCTGGAACATCTTCCCCTAATACCTAACAACTGTAAATTAAAAATAACAATCTTCTCCTGATGGATAGCATCAAAATAGAAGACTGCCATACTCAAATCCTTATACAGATTAAGGACAACAGTGGTCTACTAAACCTATTTAAAAATGCCATGACATTTATGGCAGATATGTTACAAGTTCAAAATCCAAAAAACAAAGATGGTCGACAATCTTGTGTTAGGCCAATCCTAAGTTGAAACCCTTTTGGGTATATATAGCCTACAAGTTATAACATTCAGAAAAATACCTGGTTACACATGACTGTTTTAGTTTTAAAAAAAGTAGAAAAAATATGTATGCATTTGAAGAAAAGATGACACAATATGGCAATAGTCATCCAATGTAATGAAGGTTATGAACAATGTTTGTTTCCTAACTGCCTATCGCTCTAACTCATTTTTTTTGTAAGAGTAAATATGTATAGATATAGTTAGAAGTATGATTGTTTTGCTTAATCCTTTTGTGACATCTTCAGGTTTTATAGATGTTAGGTGGGAAGGTGGCATAAGACAATGGAATTTTCAATTGCAATGTGTGTTTCCCTTTAAGATCTTGATGTAAACTATACATCCAAACTGGCTTGTACATTTTCCAGCTGTAAGAGACAGCTTTCATAGGATCGTAGGATATAAGCATTGTATAATGAGGAACATCATTTTGAAGTTATGCCATGATTACCAAAGCCAGCATTAAAATAATAGATTTGTACCTGTTACCTGGACATATACTCCTTTCCTGTGAGACATCTGTATGAAGGACTGCCATTATTCGTATATCCAGTCCAAATAATTGATCGAAACCACAAAATGTGAGCTAAAAATCTTAACGTACTCATGAAATCCCCTACAAAAACATCATATCACATACATAACCATCCACCACAAACTCAGTTGCCAGGGATAATTTACAGATATGAGTCATTAAACTCAATAAATTGCTACAAGAAACTAAGGATTTTTAAAGAGGATTATTGATAATTTAAGTGTCAATCAATTGCCACTTGCGATACAAATTTTGAATCTTATATTAATGTTAATTTAAACTAAATGAAAATGTGAAAATATTGCGAATTTACACTGGTTTTGTTGTGGATGGTCACATATTGTTTGTACATGTATGTTCAATTTTTTGACCAATCTGAGGCCTAGCACTAGGCCTAGTGTTTACACATTGATATATTTAAATGACAAGGGATCAATAATACACACTGCTTATAGTCGCAGTAATGGAAATACCCACATGACTGTCAACCCGGGGTTGACGATCATGTGTGTCGCAGCTCTATTAATAATATTGTGATCATAATAGTAGTATTGCTTTATTCCGTAATAATAAAGAGGCATTAAAATCATGTCTTGGCCAGGTACTCGCTAGTCTAGTGGTTGAGTTATGTCCATGGATCAAATCCCACTAGGACCACTTTTTCAACTGATTTATTTCCTTTTGTAAAAGTTAGGGTTAATCCACAAAGTGTATAGTTCCTACCTAGTCAACCCCGGGTTGAAAGTGATGTGTGTATTTCCATCGCTGCGCTTTATAATCACATAGTAATTCAAAAAGAGAGGTTGGTCTCAGCTTCCTTATGCCTAAAATAAGAGGTAATATTATTATTCATTTTTTAAAACTTTTTTTAATATTTTGTGTGTAAGTTATATGTTATAAAGTTGATAATAAATGGTGTGAGAATATGTGAGATAACTGTTTTGGCGGGTTTAAAAATAAAAAAAATCAAATTTTATGGGGAAAATGTTTGTTTGAATGGTAGTTCCAAATGTTATGCATAGGGCAAGCTAAGACAAACTCTCTTCTTCTTGGTTAAGTTGATAATACTTCAGAAGTGGCCATTTTTGTGTACCATTTTCTCAAGCTTATTGGTTTTACATAAACAGTTCCATACATTACTTCAATTCTCTTTAAATACACATAAACATACACACAAAAATGTCCACCTCAACAGTTAAATGAGTTGTAATTATAAATGATGTGCTCCTTCAAAACACTCAATGGGACTGTTGCAAGGATACAGATCCACCAGTGAGGGTTACATTTCAGAAGATAATCACATTTTATAGTAAATTTCTGATCTTTTAAATTAAATTACTGATTTTAAAGGTTTAATAAAAATTGTTTGTAAAGTAAAGTTTAAATTATAAATAATCAGCATATCAATTCTTACAAACAATTTCCTTTTTTTCTTCTCAAAATATCCATTGTTTTGATGGAGCATTTCATATGTTTTACTCATCTATACTTGCTGTTGGATGACTCCTCTTGTGCTGTGCATGCGCCCTTGTGACTCCTGATCTTTAGTGTTCCATTGCGATTTTCTCCAATGTTCAATCACATGCTATACAGGATTGATCCCAAATGGAGCGCGCTAAGAAATCTAAGTCCACCAACAAAACTTGCAATGATCGCTATATTGTTTGTATTGTTGAGATAAGATTTATTGGTCGAAACCTTATCTGCGTATCCCAAAAGTATTTATTGGTTGACTCCTTATCAGCGTATCCCAAAAGTATTTATTGGTCAACTCCTTATCAGCGTATCCCAAAAGTATTTATTGGTTGACTCCTCATCAGCGTATCCCAAAAGTATTTATTGGTCGACTCCTTATCAGCGTATCCCAAAAGTATTTATTGGTTGACTCCTTATCAGCGTATCCCAAAAGTATTTATTGGTTGACTCCTTATCAGCGTATCCCAAAAGTATTTATTGGTTGACTCCTTATCTGCATATCCCAAAAGTGTATATTGGTTGACTCCTTATCAGCGTATCCCAAAAGTATTTATTGGTTGACTCCTCATCAGCGTATCCCAAAAGTATTTATTGGTCGACTCCTTATCAGCGTATCCCAAAAGTGTATATTGGTTGACTCCTTATCAGCGTATCCCAAAAGTATTTATTGGTTGATTCCTTATCAGCGTATCCCAAAAGTATTTATTGGTTGACTCCTTATCTGCATATCCCAAAAGTGTATATTGGTTGACTCCTTATCAGCGTATCCCAAAAGTATTTATTGGTTGACTCCTCATCAGCGTATCCCAAAAGTATTTATTGGTCGACTCCTTATCAGCGTATCCCAAAAGTATTTATTGGTCGACTCCTTATCAGCGTATCCCAAAAGTATTTATTGGTCGACTCCTTATCAGCGTATCCCAAAAGTATTTATTGGTCAACTCCTTATCAGCGTATCCCAAAAGTATTTATTGGTTGACTCCTTATCAGCGTATCCCAAAAGTATTTATTGGTTGATTCCTTATCAGCGTATCCCAAAAGTATTTATTGGTTGACTCCTCATCAGCGTATCCCAAAAGTATTTATTGGTCGACTCCTTATCAGCGTATCCCAAAAGTATTTATTGGTTGACTCCTTATCAGCGTATCCCAAAAGTATTTATTGGTCGACTCCTTATCAGCGTATCCCAAAAGTGTATATTGGTTGACTCCTTATCTGCATATCCCAAAAGTGTTTATTGGTTGACTCCTTATCAGCGTATCCCAAAAGTATTTATTGGTTGACTCCTTATCAGCGTATCCCAAAAGTATTTATTGGTTGACTCCTTATCAGCGTATCCCAAAAGTATTTATTGGTCGACTCCTTATCAGCGTATCCCAAAAGTATTTATTGGTTGATTCCTTATCAGCGTATCCCAAAAGTATTTATTGGTTGACTCCTTATCTGCGTATCCCAAAAGTGTATATTGGTTGACTCCTTATCTGCATATCCCAAAAGTGTATATTGGTTGACTCCTTATCTGCATATCCCAAAAGTGTATATTGGTTGACTCCTCATCCGCTCATCCGAAAAGTAGCACTCGGGGAAATCCTACAAAATCTGGTGTGCAATAAGTGCTATTGTGCTGGATCATTATTGTTCATGGGGTTGTAAATTGTAGGAGGTGGTTGTAGGAGACTATAGCAGGTCTAACTACAATATCAATTCTACCAAACCCCTTCATTACCAGCTTCCTATTTACATTCTCCTACTTGAAACCATCACAATATAGTATTGGTTGTCAATCCTATATCCTTTATTGATCTGTTTAACTGCTCTGATACCCTACTGGTTTCATTTGTGGAGGATCCTTCAGCCACATACACACACCTTGCTCTAATACCTCTACTGGTTTCATCTGTGGAGGATCCTTCAGCCACATGAACACACCTTTTCTGTTGGTACACTGATGATCCAAAAGAGAGAGCGTGCAAAGTGCGGGACTAATCAGATGAGGGTCCGTTTCAAGGGAGGGGCATTCCAGTTCTTGGACTATGGGCGGTTCCTCCTAGAATGGGGCTTGTCCTTGGGCATCCTCAGCTATTCAGCTTCATCATGTACAATCCCTTCAGTCTCGACGTGACACATTTTGTACCTGTGCTAGATCTCCGAGTCAACCTCATCCTTGAGACATAATGAGCCAACAATCTCAAAGGAAAGTTTCATCTCTGTTAAAGTCTGTGTAGGTAAAGTGAATGAAATTTCCAAATTATGGAGATATTGTGCTGTTAACTTCACTTTCTCTGATCTGTGAAGAAAATAATAGAAACAAAGGGATTACAACATTTAAGCTAAATCAGCCATTACAAGAAAACAATGGGGTTAAGTGATACAAAACCAGCATGAAATTACCACTTGTACCCTTAGAACATGTGTTAAAAGTTGTTATGACCCTTAGAACATGTGTTAAAAGTTATGACCATCATCAAAATACTGTTTTTGTAAAAATGACTGCCATTTTGCTTTTGTTTTGTTATCTGGCCAAGGCAGCCACATTTTGGACTTTTACATTTTTTCCTCAAAAATGGGAATAAACGGGAACCCTGTCAATAAAGTCATCAATTAATTTACCTCTAGATGGACCAGCTTATTATTAGGTTAGTTAATATTACGCCTTTTCACACTGAACTGATGGTTCATCTTTGGATGACTGATCACAACAATGATCATTTTACCTATTCAAGCACAATCAATTATTCAAAGATCTACCTTTGGATTTGTGTGAAAAGCTTATTGTGATGCCAACCAGGGGTGTGTGTGCAACTCAAATTGCCGATCAGAAGCTACATCTGGGAGCTTTAACTTTTGTGTGAGCATAGTCTTGATGGAGCAATACCGCTGTCTGCCGTCTGCGTATGTGTAGACTTGCATCAAGTCTGTCAGACACAAACAACAACAGTATGGTGTATATTTTAAAGGGAAGTAACAAACTGAGCTAAACATAAACAACCAATTAAACATGATTTAATCATATTCAGGGTGGTAAAAACCCTGCAGCAAGTAAGGTTTTTATGATAATTTTCGAAACTACACAATTTTTCAAGATTTTCCCCAACAATTCTGTGTAAACTTCAATTAAGTCTACCGTAAAGCAACAAATTTCGCATTTCAATTTCACTAATTTGGCTAGGACCTCAATTCGCTAAATCAAAATGCCGCTAATTAAGATTTCACATAGGTTAACTAACATAGCAAGATGATTCAAATTAGTGAAATTAAATTAGTGAAATTAAATTGCCACTTAAAGGTGGTGTTTTGCAAATTCGCTAAATTTGCATGCTGTGAAATGTTAGTGTTTTACAGTATACTGAAGCAGATGACAAACAGCGCCATCAAAGATTATGCTCACTCAATAGCCTAGAAAATGTGACCTGTTATTTATGTATGCGCAGTATAGGACTTTCCTATCCACAAATTAATAGAATCCCTGATGCCGACTACAATTGATGACCATGTATTTACCTTATCTATTTCAAAACTACTGAACTGACTGGCTCCAAAGATGGTCACTGCTGCTGCACAGAATTGTGTGATGCAAATTCAAACATTGTGTAGATATAATATCTATGTCTTATCTGGAAAAGAAACATACAATTTTAAGATTATGAGATAAATGTCTTTCCACTTAAAGAGCACAGATACTATCAGTACATATGTAGGGATTTATATCAGCCCACATATCAAAATCAGACTAAGGACACTGAACCAAATCTAAGTGTCTACTATGTAACATATGTTTTAGAACAAATGATCTTCACTGAAATATCACTTGTGCTATGTGGACATAAGTGAGGATCTTTTTGCCATTTTGTTAAAAGAAGAAGTTATTATCTTTAAAAAATCTTCTCAAGATCTCTCTTTATGTAACATATTTTAATGATTAAATTAAAGGCAATTTATTTATAGTGTCTAGTTTATTAAATCAATAAGAAGGCTTGATGTGCAAAGGTTTACATTTACCCTCAAAATCACAATGTTCATGAAATGATACAACAGGATTTGTTTATCACAATGTTCAAGGACTTAAACTGGATTTGTTTATTCATGTATTCTATCCTATCAATTTCAGATTGACTTAATTCCTTCTATAATTTGATCAGTGCCAAATCAGTAAGCTTCATTACACTGCAAATTAATTAAATTTATATCTGTTACTATCTGGTGTTGCATGCATTGTGATAATGACCATTAACAAACAGGTGGGCCAATTATATAGCCAATTGGTATAAATTTTAGCCTGATCAGTCTTAATTGGTGATCCTAAGTTTGATCAAAGACCGTAAATTGTTTTGCTGCAAATTGATTTTTACTGTAGCCTGATTAGTAACTATTAGCCAGGCATCATTATATTGCAAATTGATTTTAACTATGCATTTACTGTGATATACAGTCATCACAATAAGTAACTGACCAGGTAATAAACATGCTTATAAATCTAAAAGTATAACTCCTACATAAACATATTTAATTATAAAGTTGTTGACAAATTTCTCTTCTTGAATTTGAGGTATTACACGCTACGAATGGTTGATTAATGAGGAAATTACGATCCCAAACGTTAGGGCAAGTCTGATTTTTCATTTTAACATTTTCTTGTCAACACGGGGAGAGTATGACAGGTAGAGCGTGTGTGCCGTATTGATCAACCGTAACAATGCCACCGGCCGACTATCCAACAACCAACCAGGCCATCGACGGGTGAATTGGCATTACCACTACCAGTAATCAACAATTTGCCGGTCTGAGTCCCCGTGTTGAAAATGAAAATGTGAAAATGAAAATCAGACTTGCCAGTACATTTGGGATTGTAACTTCCTTAATAATCAGCCCTTCTTAGCATGTAATATCTCAAATTCAAGAAGAGAAATTTCTCAACATGTTTATAATTTAATATGTTTATGTAGGAGTTATACTTTTAGAGTTATCAGCACATTTATTACCGGGTCAGTTACTTCTTGTGATGACTGTATATCACTGTTTGTAGGTAACCCCTGTCTATCTTTATCCGAATCAAATTTAAAGGTATAGTTAATAATAACTTTTAAGTCTTGATAAATAATGCTATATCATTGTTTCAAAGTTTACTCACAATTTGAAGACGTCTCCCTAATGTGTCATCTCTGCATTTTACTATATATTGTGCATTGAGGGAATTGTCCATAAAACTAGCATAATACTCTGCCTATCTCCACCTTAACTTGAGGGGCTTCTGTTGCATCTGTTGGCATAACAGGGGTATACTATTAACATATAATGTATACACAATTATATTCATTTATTCAAATTTCTGTCATCACAGATAACAAAATGCAATGACGAAATAAAAACAGCTGGGATACCAAGGTATATCCATACATGCAAGTTGAACAGTTACAAAGTGGTTATTTTCACCCTCATATTCTGCTCTGCACATTTCCCCTGACTCCCATCATGGCAGCCCCAAGTTAGAGCACTGGAACTTATAAAAAGTTAAAGGGGAATTTCTTTTTATTTGTTGGTGAACAGAAATCATGAACATTTATGTTACCCAAAATATTCCACTGTTAAAGAGTTGGGTAATGAGCATCTAATTAATTTAATTCAAGGTGTATGTTACGATCACTTTTGGGGGTATGATTTTTTTTTCACATCAAGATATTTTCATATCAGAAGAATCCCCATATTTTTCTCATTATGTCTGTAAAATCTTAGGGGCCAGAAATGTTCCATTTAGAAATTATAGGCTAAAATATAGTCATAGTGAATTACTGCCAAAGAACCATTGGAGTTATGCAACTCAAACTTTGGAATGTGACAATATTAAGGATGACCTTTCATGTAAAATAGAAAACATCAAGTTGAAAATCTGGCCAGCAATCAGAACATCTACCTTTAAGATATATCAGATCACGGTTTCAGAGTTTCACTGAATACATAATATTGTTTTATTTAGCCTTTGAGGATACAGATTTGAATCTGTAGTCTAATTGATATATTACACTGTGATAGTAAGTAGTGAGTTCATGCAAGTGTGTTGACCCTAAAACAATACTTGAATACTGAAAAAATAACATGTTTGGTCATGATTGAAATTATGCATGATTTTCAGGCTGCTATCTTCAGAAGATAGCATGTTCATACATCTTTACATCATATAGATAATTGTTTCATTGTGATTATTATCTACTGAAGATAGCCTGCCACTTTACTGAGAGTTGACTGCCTAGCCTCATTAATAATATAGCTAATTATTGTCATTATATGTTCAGTTTTGGATGATATCTACTAAAATTGCCTTTTATTTACTACAAATTGAAGGTTCATCATCGAGAAAATCTTCAAATATTGACCAAACTATAATACAGAAGCTACCCATATGACTGATGAATAATACTAGCCTAAGGCCTAAAAAAAAAAAGTTTGTTTGCCCAAACACGACCGACCCATAAAATCTCAAAACCCCATGCCTTTATTTTTTTTAGATTTTTTTTTTAGATTTTTTTTTTTTTTAAATAATGTTTTATGTTGAAAAATATATGTATTAAATGATATGTTCATCTTAATTTGCCAAACTAATCAACTACACTGCCCTGTTATTTACTTATTCCCACATATCCACCCTTTAAAACACTAAGGAGATGCAAATCCAAGATCCTACCACTATCTGAAGGTTTGTACTACAGGCTGCCAGCTGCCCTATTAAAAACAAAATACATGTATTAGCCCTAACCAGCCAGGCTATGTTCGTACGGTGTGGAAACTGGGAGAAGGGGACAAAGTATGATTTTAAACCAAATAATCGCTGTGAAACCCCTTGGAATTGACCCCCAGAACCTATGATCACCGCGCCGCGTCCCTAATCACTCGGCTAACCTGGTAACGCTCACCTGGGCAGTGATTTTGTACACACATATCAGCTTGGTTGATGACGTCATCGAATCATATGCTATAGAATGCTCGTGGACATTGTTTTTTGCTTTAGTGAATCGGAGTGTAGGAAGGTTAGGGTTTTAAAGAACATTCAAGTGTATTAACATCAACTTGTATAGTCTTTTTCTTCTCTAAAAGTGTCCCTAGCCAAAAAAAAAAAAAGTAATCGACCTACCGACCCACTTTTTTCAACTCTTGTTTGGGCAAACAAACCTTCTTTTTTTTTAGGCCTAATGGTTCATCTTATAGTTATGACAACATAATTGATCGTCTTATAGTGGCCACTCCTACACAATTACCAGGTGTAGTGCACTAGTATCACACAAATTGAACCCGGATGAATATTGAAGCCCACACAAATCAAACCAACATAAATAGTCAAATACACAAGCCATTCCTGTGCAGTCAAAAGTTTATTGTTAAGGATCAGCAGGGTTCTAGCTACGGTGGGTGGCACCCAGGACTTGAGGTCAAAATGGGCTGGGCGCCCGGCACTCTAAAAAAAGAGGGTAAAATAAGAAGGGTTTTTTGTTGATTTTTTAACAATTTGTGGTTAAAATCATTAAACTGCCTCATAAAACAAGAAATTATGTGGCAGGCACCCTCAAAGTGCATTAAAAAAAACCTAAAAAACATTAAGAATGCCTCTGGATCCCATGCCATGATCCACTGCACTTTGTTCGCAACACTTTCTCTGTTCACCGTCAGTAAATTTACCCGGCACTAAAATGGTCCTGGCTAGAACTCCGAGGATCAGCACAATGTTCATTTGATCATCTTACCTAACGAACTTTGTAATGTTTGTAATGCTGAAGTCATCATCAATACCATGTTTCTGAATAAAAATCAAATATGATGTACATTAATTAGTAATTCTATGACAAATGTTTGAATGAGATATTAATCAAAATATTTATATATTCTGGATCTGCAAGAGAGAGAGGTGTAGGTAACTATTATATGATACTTATAAGACTCCCAATTGCATTGAGCCGGAGTGTATAACATTCCATAGAGAACAAGAGCATACAAGGAAGCTAAATGGAAATCCTGTGGCAAACGTAGCTGACTACGGCAGCCCAAGTAACTTTAATGTGTTTGGAATAAATGTCATTCATGCATGGGGAATCGCTCCCCAGTTCAGGCAGCATATGCATGCTTAATTTGAATTAGGTCCATAAGGATTCTGCCAGTAACATATAATTCCAATACAATTTTAATGACGATCAATGTGAAGATTTTTTTCCCCTTATTTTTTAAATTGAAGCTGAAACTCAAATATGTGACTCATCACATAGAAACCGACCAGTTGTAGGCAAACCTTATTTGCAGAATGAAGAATAAAAGAATTTATCACCTCTCAAGTTTCATAAAATCTGTGTTTTATGATCAATTTCAATTAGGTGTAATCTTAAAGTTGAAAAATAGCTTTGTAACTTAATAAAAGAATGTCATAGAAATAACTTGAAATTTGAAGCTTTGTAATATGAAATTAAATTTTAAAAAATTCCTTTTTGGAGACAACTGTTCTGTTTTGATGTCATGGATCACATATTTTCATGTAGCCTGTATATGAAGAGGTATTTTGCAAAAGGGCCTACATCCACTTTGGCTCTTATTGAGAAAAAGTCAAAAAACTGTTTCTAAATATTCAAGTTGAGCAATTGAAAAACTGAATGGATTATGAAAGAGGTACACTACATACTAATTGAAATTGAAATAAATTTTAAATGTGCTAGTTTTAATTTTTTTTTAAATCATGTTTACATTTTTTGAAAATTTGGATGTAGGCCCTTTTGCAACAAAACTCCATCTGTTTGTACATAAAGAAAAAATACCACACACAAAAAATCATTTATTTTAATCATTTCAAATAAATAAGTTTGATATTGAAATGTATAGGTCACAATCATATGTTTCAAGGAAATAAAGTCATTTTTTTCAAAAATACCTACATCTCATTGTAAACAGCCATTGAAGTTGTTGTTTTGTTGCAAAAGGGCCTGTATCCCGATTTAATTCTGGATACAGGCCCTTTTGCAACAAAACAACAATTTCAATGGCTGTTTACAATGAGATGTAGGTCTTTTTGAAAAAAATGACTTTGTTTCCTTGAAACATATGATTTTTCCCTATACATTTCTATATCAAACTCATTTTTTGAAAAAATGCACCATAGCCCTTTTGCAAAATACCTCTTCATATATATGATAGTATAGTCATTGATGTAACAATTTACCAAATTTAGCACAGAGTGTGTATTTTTAAACATCAATTATTTTATTGTATCACATATGAGTTGAAACTCCATCCAACCTTAAAACTAAATGGTATAATGAAAAGCCTTAAGCATTTCAAATTACAGAGATAAAGCAATCATCTAAAGTAATAATAGCCCCTTCGGCCAACACATGTGCTTGGTTATTAAGTAGCAGGACAATCCACTGCACTCGTGAAATATGAGGATCTGTTATTAAGTTACTAAGAGCTCTTCTTACACTGATATTATTGGATAAAACATTATTTATCGAGAAAGTCATCACTGCAATTCTACTAGAATACAGAGTGGTCCAAAAAAAGGTTTACACTTTTTTAGAGGCAAATTTATCAAAATTGGGAAAACATGTTTAAATTATTTTAAGATATTCCTAAACTAAAATATCTTGTTGGTAAATGGTGAAAACGCTGTTGAAATTAAAGCTCAAAATAAGAAATAGCGTCAATTTAAAGAAAACTTGTCAAATAGAAGTTTGTCCACACGTAAGTCTATGGCAGTCATGGATGTTTCCATATAAACTCCTCAAAAAAAGTGCTATTGAGTTGACCATATCCCATAGACTTGCGTAACACATGAACAAACTGGTTTTTGACCATTATTCTTTAAACCGTCGCCATTTCTTAATTTATGTTTCATTTTCAAAGCCGTTTTCACCATAAATCACTAAGATAATGGTGTTTAAGATAATATCAATTATTAGATGTCTCGTCCATTTCGAGAAATAAACATCTTAAAAAGTGTAAACCTTTTTTGGACCACTCTGTATAAGTCAATAAAAGAGATGGAGTGGCATGGTTATGAACAATTTCAGCATCAGTGATGCAGATATCGTGCTTTATGATTACCACAGATATGTCAACAATTTCTCTGATTTGACAGGTAACAGAATTTCAATATTCTTAACTAAATAATTCATTGATTTTCACAATTTCTTTTTTTCTGTGATGACCTTGTTATGTACTGAGCATGGACAGAAAGCACACTTTTAAGCATCGATCAGTGTATACATATTTAGACAAGGTATGGGCATTGGGATTTGGAATAATCAAACATATTGTAAAGGTAGTCTTTCATAACTTATACACCAACAATGGAGTCCCTGACACCCTATAGTTCAATCAGATAAATTTGGCGAGAAATATTCGGTTTTATCTATCCGCGCGCAAAAGTTATCTAAGCATATAAGCCCAATTTTGGCATATGCAAGCGTCATGTATACAATGACACTGCGACATTGCTCGCCATATTGCGCCATGCAAGCGTTTTGCGCGCGCCACTCTTCTTAATTCATTCGCTGCTGTTTGAAAAGGTTTCGCCAAATTTGGAACCGACTGAACAATAGTAATTCATGATTTTAATAATGCCTGGATAACATGTCATAAAAACTACCCCAAAATCCATATAACCTCTGCATAATGCATCATACACAATCAAAGATTGTTTTTAATGCAATGCACTACTAAACTTGCTTGTGAAGCAGTCTTTGAGTAGTCTGTATGATTCTTCAACCAGACTAATTCAATTACACTATTACCTGGTGAAAAACATGGAACTTACTTCTAATGATATATACCATTCAGAGACACGTAGCAGTCTGGCCATTGGTCAATAATGTGTTTTTAAATCCAATTTCGATGCATTTCTGTTGATGGCATCATAAGCATCTGCAGACTTCTGAAATCCATTAAAGTGCATTCACCTCTAAAGTGTCCACAGCAACTATAACAAATATATCACAAACAAATTTGAGTTTGCATGGTTAGATGATGGTTTTTGACTTGTACCAGACATATTAAATGCGAATATTTTCGCGCTCCAAGCAGCTACCACGAAATTAAAAACATGCGAACATATTTATTTTGTGTATAAGTCTATGTATACAATCTCTCGGCCGCCTTTGATACGGATCTCTCGGCCGCCTTTGATACTGTTGACCATCGGATATTACTTCAGCGGCTGAGAGATCGATACAGAGTGCATGGTGACGCTCTTGCTTGGTGTACGAGCTACCTATGTGATCGTCAGCAATCTGTTGTAATCGGTGACAGTGTATCAGCAACACATGTTATGAGCTGCTCCGTTCCTCAAGGATCAGTTGCTGGACCGTTTATGTTTACAGCTTATGCTGCTCCTCTTGAAGATGTGGTTAGATCATACGGTGTTGAACCAATGATCTATGCAGATGATACACAATTGTATCTCGTTTTGGATCCTTGTAGTGATCAATGTGATAACCGACTTCAACCCCTTGAAGATTGCATCCGCGGCGTGAAAGCATGGACTGCCGAAAACAAATTACTTCTGAATGACTCAAAGACTGAGGTATTGCGTCTAAATTCACGTTTTATTAAGAATCCTGCTCACTTCTCTACTATAAATGTTGGTGATTCGGAAGTTAATATAGTTTCTGAAGTGCGTAATCTCGGAGCCCTAATGGATCAGCACATGATTCTATCATCACATGTGAATAAAGTGTGTCGCGCGGCGTGTCTGGCTATCTCCAAAATTGGTCGGATTCGCAAGTATATCGACCGTCCTACAGCAGAGCGTCTGATACATGCCTTTGTGACATCCAGACTTGATGCAAACAACAGCCTGCTTTATGGTCTTCCAGTTTCTGCGATCTCCAAACTTCAGCGTGTGCAAAATAGTGCTGTGCGACTTGTTCTCGGACTATATGGCAAAAATCGCGTAAACATCAGCGATCAACGTCGAAATGAGCTGCACTGGCTTCCTGTGAAAGACCGAATTGTCTTCAAAATCCTCATGCTCACTTACAAATCGCTAAACGGACTTGCTCCACCTTACTTAAAAGAACTACTCAAACCCTACACACCTAATCGCTCGCTCCGGTCATCATCGAAAGGTCTTCTTGAATCACCGCGGACTGTATCAACTGCAACTTACGGTGAACGAGCTTTCTCTGTTTCTGCGCCAAAGTTGTGGAACGGGTTGCCGCAGCAGATTAGGAATGCCGAATCACTTGTCACATTCAAGAAACTTTTAAAAACTCATCTTTTCAATTATCCATCTGTATAATATGTGTTCTGCTGCATCACTCCATTTTATTCATGTTATTCAACTCTTTTACTTATTATTGTGTATTTATAAAACTTTTAGTATGTTTTTATTTTTGTATAGATCTTGTTGAGTGCCGGTCCACTTATTTTTACTGCTTTGTTTTAATTATCAATGTGCATTATGTCGTTTGTTTTTTGTTTTTTTTTATTTTATTTTTTTTGTTTTTAATGAGTAGTTGTTTTTTATTGCTTGTTATTGCTTGTATCTGTTTTTATTGTAAAGCGCCTAGAGGCCTTTGCTGGTATTTCTGCGCTATATAAGAGCCTATTTATTATTATTATTATTATATGTAATGACCTTTCTAATCGAGAATTTAAAAACAACTGAAATGGCTGAAAGTCGGCAGAGCACAAAATTTACCACTTTTGCAGTACACATATAATAGTCTACCCTGAGTGACATTACCCAAGGTAACCTCACCCAGGGTAGACGATCATATGCAAAGCAACTCTATTCATAATATTGTGTGTGCTGATCATAATAGTATTATTGATGAATTCCATTAATGCTTAAGGGCAGTGTCAACCCGGCACTTGTTTCAAAAATTGAATTTCATATTTCTCTATTATTTTATACTTTTATATATATTCTATCATTACCATCATAAGTTACTAATCGGAAGCGATAATTTCCCGTTCTTTTGGGTGATTTAAAATTGTTGTTTTGGTAAGTTTGAGCCAGGAAAAGGCGCACGGTTATTTGGCGGGAATTTAAGCGGAGTTCCGCGCTTTTCAAATGCTGCGACAGCTGTTTGATCATTGCGTCTCGCGCTGAAACTTCCCGCGCGTAATACTAAACGCGCCGCTTAATATCCGCGACGTAGACGCGAAAAACAAAAGAGCGCAAAACAATGTCTGAAAATGTAAACAAAGGCCAATCTTACGATCATTTAAATTTCAGTTTTCTTCCAATTTCTTCACATTGTGACAATATAAATTGAATCTGATAGTTTATTATGATTGTTCATAATAGTATACTCGCTTTTTAGGTCACAC
Source organism: Ophiura sarsii (assembly GCA_035610835.1). Lineage (NCBI taxonomy): Eukaryota > Metazoa > Echinodermata > Ophiuroidea > Amphilepidida > Ophiuridae > Ophiura > Ophiura sarsii. Next base: position 28,786,631 of record CM069441.1, read on the forward strand.
GCCCCTGTATTCCGTGAACATTTAGCTTTAAATGGTGGAAAATGTCAATATTTTTACTAAATCGCTGTTTTCTAGAAGTTCAAATTTGAAGGAATTTTACGATTTTTCAGACAGCATAACTAAAAAGATATCAAACTATCAGGTAAGATTTTACTACCATTGTGTAGAGGACTTTCAGCGCTAGGAGGCAATTTTTTATTTTTTCGATTATGGATTTTAAACTCGAGATATGCATCCAAAAAGTGCCAAAAATGTGATTTTTGAGATAAAAATCTCACTGTTGGCACTTTTTGGTCAATATTTTCAAAACTAAAATTTTTTAAGCAAAAAAAAAAAAGTGCTTCCTAGATAATTGACTTTAGATGATTTTGGTGAAATATTGAAATTTTTAATCAAAAACTGATTTTGTTAGGTTGTCTGAAAATTTTTGGCGCCAAAAAAGTGATTTTTGGGCAAAAATGTAGAAATCACTTTTTGGGGGGAAATTTAATACCAAATATAGATTCTCCGATTCATTTCATTCGAAAAATTGTATACTTTTATGTACATTACATTATTAGTTTAAAAGTTACAGTGCTTGATAAATTTCATATATTTAGGGTTGACACTTCCCTTAAGAGGAACTAAAATCGTGTCCTGGTCAGTTCACCTCTCGCTGGTCTTATGATTGAGATATATGCTTTGAAATAATATTAAAATGCAGAGGTCCATGGTTCGATTCCCACTAGGACCACTTTTTCAACTAATTTAATTCCTTTTGGTAAACTAGGGTAAGAAATATATTCCATGTCCAAAAAGTGTGAAGTTCCTACCTATACTCTATTTGGCTTCCTCTGGACAGTGACGAAACTTTACAGGCGCAGCTTTTACGCATGTAATGCCAGCGCTGCGAGTAGGCGCGCGAGTCATGTGCTGCAATTAGTAGAATACGCGGTTACGTCACTATCTCATGATGGCCAAATAGACTATAGTCAATCCAGGAGAAGGTTACCCGGGGTGATGTCGGGTGATGTCACCAAGGGACGTCACTGTCTCGTGCTGGCCAAATAGACTATAGTCAACCCAGGAGAAGGTTACCCGGGGTGATGTCGGGTGATGTCACCAAGGGAAGACAATGATGTGGGTATCTCCATCCGTGCATGTAAATACATAAGGATATTATTTGCTACTTTCTTACTTGGACCATGCTGTGTAAATATCCAACTGATGAATCATAGTAAACATTGCAAATATATTTCTTTTTTTAATTCTAAGAAATTTGCAAGGTGTGCTAGAAATATATATTTGATGTTAGAAATAAGAATCCTAGAACAACTAAATAAATGCAACTCTTTTGAGCTGACCTACTAAAAGCGGTAATCAACGTGATCATACCAGGGAAAGTCATCATAACAAAATTGCAATTGAGGAATTGGTAAAAGTTGGATCTCTATTAAGTGTCAATTGCAGTCACGCCTTGGCATCATTAAAATAAATTGAAATCCATTAATAGCAATTGCCTCATTTGTTCTAAAACCACAATAAATAAGAATATAAAAATATACAATATACAATTATTTTCAATGATGAATCTTTGGCAATAAAAGTGTTAACCCTAACCCTACCAAATACCATGAAATACCACAACCCAGCCTGTTTCTATAACCCTGCAAGGAATTTTTTCGATGAAATAATGGATCCAGCCTATACTTGGGGCAATATACTGCGCCAATATACTGCACCAAGTAGCCTTGACACTTATGGCATGTTGTGGAATTCTGTACCTAGTGTGCCGGAGGTCTGTGGTTCAAATCCCTCAGGTCGCGGCTATTATTTGGGTCCATTTTCGCCTCGCGGAAAAGAAATTCTGAAAAAAGGAGGTGGGGTAGTGTTAGGGTTAAAATGACAGATAGAGAATAGATTCTAGTATACTTTATTGATATAATCAGCCCTACTGCCATTTTGTTCATGACCCGATTTTCAACTTGATGTTTTCTATTTAACATGAAAGGTCATCCTTAAAATTGTTGCATTCCAAAGTTTGAGTTGCATAACTCCAATGGTTCTATTTTTAGAAGCGCAAGGTCAAAAGACATGTGCACATTGAGTAGTACACAGACTGGTTGGTGGTTAACCACCTTTGGCAGTAATTTACCACATTTTAGCCTATAATTTCCAAATTAAACATTTCTGGCCCCTAATATTTTACAGACATAATGAGAAAAATATGGGGATTCTTCTAATACCAAAATATCTTGATGTGAAAAAAAATCATAGCCCCAAAAAAGTGATCGGGTCATAAACCTTTAACTCACTTGCATCATCAAAGAATCTTGTCAATAAGTCATCAAATGTAGCCAAACCAGTGTTAGATATAAATGTAATGAAACCTCACGTATCTTAGACATTACTAGCTATAATGATCAAAATTAATCGCTCCCAGGGTTCTGAAATGTCCCATACTCCCATTAGGATGATAGATGACTTGCTCATTGGACTAATGAGTGCTTACCACAGAAAAAAATAACACTGATGCGGGTTTACCACAAATTTTCATCATCCAAATAAGTCAAGCATTTCGTTTACTGAAATACAATGCACTGATCAACACAAATCAAAACAACAAATAATCATTTAGATAATCTATTTGGTAAATTGCATTATGCATACTTTTTAAGATTTAAGGCGATAAACACAACCAAATGAATAGCTTTAGGTTGAACATGTGACACTATATTGATTACATTTTGTTTGGTCTTTCTGATGACTTGCCATCCCTCTGTCCCTCATACAAATATGGATTCCTGATTTTCCTCACAGGTACATCTGCAGTAAACTCTTTACCTTGTATTGAATAAGGTACAAATTCAATAACCTGCACAGGCTTCATCCGCCACTGGAGTGGAGGGGCAGGTAAAGGGATACTTGTTTTATATTGGTGGCAACACGCTGCTGAAGTTCAATGTGTAATATCAATAAGACATTCAAACCATATTTGGAACCTTGATGAATATACAGGTGCATGCCGAAGGGGGGGGGAGGGGGGGGGGGGGATAAAAGAGAGGGAAGAAAGGGGAGAGGAGGGAAGAGTGGAGGGGAGGAGGAAGGGAGGGAAGAGGAGAAAAGGAGGAACAGAGGGGAGAGAGAGGGAGCTTTTATAAGTGTCTCTCACCTTATCTCTACGTCTCTGAACCATGCCAGTGTTTTATAACAAATGTAAATATTGATAGTAAGAAGAGTTTCAAGTCACCGAGGCAAGTTAAAACCCAACAGCTCGGCCCTCTGAATCCCCGCCAACGGCATTCCCCCACCACCAGTGGCATAACCAGGGGCCCCAGCAGCCCCCCCCCCCTCCCCCCATCTCCATTGACAAAAGAGGAAGCGAGCATAGACAGTGCAAGCGGGGAGGGGGGCACGCCCACATAATTTTCACGGTGGGAACGAAGCCCCCCTCAAAAGAAGCCATGTTTTGCGCTAAATTAGTTTCAGTATTTAATGGTTTCAGGAACATTTTCTAGACTATTTTAGTGAAAAAACGTTGGACCTTTAGTGTTACAATAGGCAATTTTTTTCACACTTCATGCAAATTATTTTCAACGTTTTATTGTTCAAAACTCAAGCTTAACAATGTAGCTTCAGGAACGTTTTCAGGACCAATTTAGTGTTAAAATAACCAAATTGATGGCCTCAGGAACGTTTTTCTAAACCTTTTTTTATATATACAATAGCAAATCTTTCAGCGCTCCTCGCGAATTCTATTTAATATTTTGTTAGTCAAGTTGAACAATATGGCTTCAAAAACGTTTTCTGGACCTTTTTAGTGTAAATAGACATAGATTTTCGCGCGGACGCGCGAAATAGTTTTACTGTTTAATAATTATTCATGCGTAACAAGAATCATGTTAAGCTTCAATACTGAAACATTTAACCCAATTCTCGCCCAAGAACCTTTTTCTGGACCATTAAAAATGTATACTACCTCAGACCCCATCCACGCCGCAAACTCCACTTTACTCGCGCTGCTTACCTAATGATAATGATACATAGCCATGGAATTTCACACCCTTACGCCGTGTTGTTTGCTTTTGCAAAATTGAAGGGACAAAATCCAATTTTGAATGATTTCGATAATAAGCCAATATTGATTGGAAATGAAGTGAAGGCTTTTCAATACAATATTGGTCAAAAGTGCACACCAAATCGCACCAAATGGGTTCCAAAATTGAAAACGAATCCAATTCAGAGGGGGCCACATCCCCCCTCAGACTCTCCCTTGTCTGCAGTTACCGCGGATAGCGGTGATTTGCACCGCTTTGACCAGTCAATCATGCATATTGCATACTCAATAAAATTTATTTTTAAGCCCCCTCCCCCCCCCCCCCCCCCCCCCCCCGCCTATGATATATATGAAGTTTAATGTTTAATATCAATAAGACATTTCATCAACTACATGAATATATAATATATTCATTGTTGTGCAGCAACTAAAGTTCTGTGGTCTTCACAATCCCATCATTCAGTATGGTGTTTACTTTCCTCCACTGGTCATGTGACCACCTTTGATCAGCTTACAATTGTTTCGGGGTTATGCTTTTCATTTATCATTAAGAACATCACTTCTCAAATACGCAATGACCGACTGATGATACTGTAACGGGCCGAGGGTGACAGATGGAACATCAATGGTAGCGCATGGCCGTTAAGTGGAGATCGAACAACAGATGGTTAAACGGAATACTTTCCCTAAGTATCAAATACCAAAGATTTCACCACTAATTATAATTGAAGCAAAAATACCTAAGTCCACACTAGCTATAGACACATGGAGAAATAAGGAATTTAGGAAGCTTCCAATTTTAATTACCGTTCAAAATTCCACTTCATCACAATGAATAATGATCACATAATCAGACTCACAAATTATAAATGTATGTAAACAAACCAGAAGAAATCTATCCTCCCAATTTTATTTAAACAAAGAGGAAATTTGTTCTCCAAATTTCACCCAAATGGACTAGAGGAATTTGGATCCTCCAATTTTATATAAATGAAGATGAGGAAATTTGTCCTCCAAATTTCACCTGAATGGACTACAGGAAATTGGGTCCTCCAATTTTATATAAATAAAGACGAGGAAATTTGTCCTCCAAATTTCACATGAATGGACTAGAGGAAATTGGGTCCTCCAATTTTATATAAATAAAGACGAAGAAATTTGTCCTCCAAATTTCACATGAATTACAGCGAGGAATTATCCTCCAAATTTAATGTGAACGGACCAGAGGAAATTTGGTCCTCCAAATTTCACATACATAATGTCGAGGAACTTCGTCCTCCAAATTTCACATGAATTACAGCGAGGAAATCTGTCCTCCAAATTTCACCTGAATTACAGTGAGGAAATTTGTCCTCGAAATTTCACCTGAATTGCAGCGAGGAAACTTGTCCTCCAAATTTCACCTGAATTACAGCGAGGAAATTTGTCCTCAAAATTTTTCACTATCGGTTACAATCAAAAATGGGTTTTGGATACTTTCCTGCACCCAAATTTATCATTAACCTCTCAAACTTCAACCCTCAACTACTTGTTAGAGAAATGGCAACACACTTTCTTGAGAAAATGCCTATCAAATTATTATGTCAGCAAAGTTGAATTTCCTAATTAACCGACACTTGTGAAGAGCTAGGAAAATGTCTCTTTGTCAAATATGATTTTTACCAGCGAGTGGTGGAAGTCAAAACCTTGAAACATTTCAAGAGAGCTAATGCATTGAGCCTGGAATGCCGCACATTTCAAACTGGGAAACAAGTACAACCCACTGTCCCCAAACAGCTCAACCAGGAATGGAAAGCTTACCAAAATTTAAGTCAAATTTAACCGTCCTTCCCCAAATCATGCATTAACTGGTCTCTCTTTATTCAGTTTCTACCTCAACTCATTTACTTCCACCAACTCATGCTTCTGTGACTCGTGCAAAGGCAAGTTTAAAACATGAAAAAAATAATACAGTGGTCAGCCATCCACAGGGAATCCACCTCAATCCTGCTACACAGAGTTGTTATTAACCTGTTTACACAATTAAGTGAAAGTTATGACCAAACAATTTTAAAATATCCAAACATTTGTAAAATCAAACATGGCCGCTCAATTCAGGATGCACATGGTTCAGAATCTCACACATCAAAAATTTAGCTCAATAAACAAGACCCCCCCCCCCCCAAAAAAAAAAACACAAAACAAACAAACATGCAGTACTAAAATTCAATAAAATTATTTATGCTAAAACATAACAGGAATTACAACTCTTCATGTAGCAGAACTCAGGTGAAAATAAAAATTGTCCCTTACCAATCACATATGGAGAGCATCAAACAAAGGTGACTTGCAATGGAGGAACCAGGCAGCAATCTGATAATATTGTGAGGCACATGTCTATTCAAAAAAAACACCCACCCATCCCAGCCAGCGAGGGCAGCAGATCAGTTGCCCTACAGGTCCAAACAGGGAAGGACCAGCTTTATAGTTTACTAGATTTGTTACAATACAAATAGATTTGCTGGACAATCTTTGAATACACTGATCATACCCAGTGAGCATGAAGAACATGCCCTTATGCAGCTAGCTCTTGGTACACTGGCATAACTGATCTAACATCATCGTAACTCCCATTTTCTTGAATAACAAAAAGGCGATTCTATCACATATGCACCTAGTCCCTATTGGTCTCTTTTGATGTATGGATATTATGTGTTACATTTGATTATGGTTGATTAAAGATTAGTTCTTATCACAACTTTTTTTAAAACTTTAAGCTTATGCTTGAAATGTTTTAAATAAGATTGAAAAAGAAATACTAAAACATACTGACAACACACTCACATAATAGAAATGTAACCTCTTTTTTCTCCTTTGAATTTAGCATTTGGTTGTGTTTTTCATCAGTTCAATTTAATAAATCTCCTGTTTCTCTGTAAGCCATTTTAATACAATCATGAGATATTCCTGTGACAAAAAAATGCTGCGATACAATAAATGTTTGTAAAGCTGTTCCAGAAAAGATACATACCAGTGTTGCCAACATCATGCTTTACACACTGAATTGGGCTATTTTTAAATTGCCTACTGTCCCAAAAATGGATTCTGTGCTTCTTTCACCCAACAAATCCATAAGAAAATCTGGTGAACTGAATCATGTCTCATTAATTTGACAATCAACGGGGCTGATTGCCCACATTTTGTTTTCATTGTCCACATTTCTTTTCTTTTTTTCTTTTATGGGGGGGGGGGGGGTATGTTTTAGTTTGTTGTGTTTTTGTTGAATTTATGTTACTTCTTTCATGGGCATATTTCCAAAACATTTAGGTGTTATTTTGGGCTTTTGGCCAAACCATTATCTGTGCTACATGAGAGCTCTTTTAGTGATACGATTCCCGCAGTTTGGCAACACTGAGACAACACCCAGCTATATTTGATTCTGTACCGTCTCTGATGGCTAGCTATTCAATCACTACATGGTTTGTGTATTGTACATGCTATCCCAGAGGCACACTGCTTGTCGTCGTCAGTCGTCTTAAGAAAGCTGAAGGCAAACTTGTCATACACTTCATACAGATTAATTTCACTACTTGACACTAGTCTAGCTTTCTAAAGTGGTTCTAATGTAGTGATACAGAGTATGGTCATGGTGTGATACCTATCAAATCAGAGGCGTTTAAGGACTATATACCATACAATCTTAGTTAAGTCATATTTTACTGCATTTTTTAAATAATTGGGTTAAGTTGTCTAAAACGTGCCTGACTCGGAAGTTGTCTAAAACGTGCCTGACTCAGAAGTAATCTTGTCTTAATAAGTAGTTACAGTAAATTTACTAGAATGGTGTTATTTTCAAGTCACTATTTGTAATTATAAACTTTGATTTGAAGTAAGAACATGATTTACCAATGTCAGCCAATGCAATTTAGACAGTGACCCAACACTCCTGTTGCCACCTTTAAAAAACCAGGGTCTTGAACCAAGGTCTTTGCTTGAATACTGCATGTTTCACCTTTTGAAATGAGGTATTCCTCAGGTCGATGTGTGCTCATTCAAGCAGCACATCAACCGTGCGGTATTCAAGCAAAGACCCTGGTTCAAGTTGCTTAACCATCCTCCTTCAATACATCATTTGGCAACTTTTGAATTGAGGTATTTCTCCTTTCAATGTGTGCTCATTCAAGCATTACAATACCTGCGTAGCTATAGGTCCGCTCTAGTGTTGCTGTGCACTTGTACATTATGTGTGCCAAAACTCGTTTCGATGGAGTAACTCATTTTTAAAATATCGGGCATAATCTAAAGGGGAACTTATTTTTGTTGAACTGTGTACGTCAGATTAGGTCAGAAGAAAACTATGTTAGACTTGGTCAGCAAACCAAGGTCACCCACCTTTCAGAAACGCCCCTGGTAGTACGAGCCGCTTAGGATTAAGTTACGAAATATGTTTCTTGTGATCAATCATAGATCTTCAATAGATGGATGATTATCTCTATTGAAATGTTGTGTGGAGCTGATACTATGTCTATTTCACCCACACCTGTATGACTAGCATGTTTGAAAAGCCTGGTAAACCGTATGGGTAACTACATTATCTAATACTAGATAACAAGATACATAAAATTAGTTTGATAAAAAAGCAACAGTGAAAGTAAAAATATTTCTAATATTTGAAACATATTAATTTAATACACACACTCAACGACGCAATAGACCTAACGCTATTTGTGATGTTTATAGACACTTACTTCACTCAGTTTTTTAATTACACGGCGGACAAGCACATCTTTTGAAATCAATACCTACAGATTTAACACGTCTGGGAACGAGAGTGACATTTTATTTATAGATGTTGAGAAGTTTTTCATGGCAGGGTGAAAGGCTACATAGGCCTTTTGTGTTGAGCGACCATGGTCCGAAACACACATAAGCTTCAAAAGAAAATACTTGGTCATCCCTGTCTTGATAATCTATTGATCAATATTTATGTAAACATTATGAGAGGCCCTATTCATAACCCTGTCCGCAACAGGAAAACTACAACTATTTGTTATGATGTCGTACCTCACTCGTTTATAATCAAGAGCTTTGGTTTCAGGGTTGTAGCTACGCTGGACGGGGCCGTCCGGAAGTTGTGCCCAGCGTCCGGCACTCTTAAAAAATAAGGGTAAAAAATTCAGCACTATTACAATTTGTTGAACAAAATCATTAAACTGCCTCATAAAACAAGAAATTATGTAGCAGGAACCCTCAAAGTGCATAATTTATAACCCCTTAAAAACATTAAGAAGGCCTCTAGACCCATTCCATGATCCACTGCACTTCGTTCGCTACACTTACTCTGTTCGCCATCAGTAAAATTGTCCAGCACTCAATCTGGTCTAGCTACAACCCTGTTTGATTTGGATATTTCTCATACTACTTTGAATACTACACATGGCACAACTACAAACCAACAATTCGCACAGTATAATCTTTCTCTAACTGGAAAATCCTAGTGTAATATACTTCCAAATCAAATTAAACAGAAATCTAAGATATTACGGGACAGCAATCAATACCAGCGGACATGGAACTAAAAACTAAAAGCCACGAAGCATTGCCTATGGACAGACAATATCTGTAACCAATACACATATGAATAAAAGGTTACGACTAGCTCAATAGACGCAGAGAAATATGTCATCTTTACTATAGCATTACTGACTACACTGTTAAAAGATTTGTCTGTATTGCACCATATTCACATGAAACTAAATGCATTTCACTTTAGTATAGATCAAGGTTGATGCTAGACATATTTCTATAAATAAGAATATTAAAATATATATATAAATTCAGAGGTATAGACCTTCCGGAATATTATCGCTACACTTGGTTTCATGGACAATCCCATACGGTCATTTTGTCCAATCATCGCCTCTGAATTTGTATAAGCTCTACTCTACTACTACTACTGTTTACGGCATTGAGCACTCTATTCAATGGCTAGTCTAACCAGGAATGGTTGTCAATAATAGTAATTATATATATATAAAATTACTGATAAAGAATCAATCTTCTT